>CM030932.1:5258895-5283895 GCA_018136815.1 Isochrysis galbana
TCAACAAAGGTGACCATGATGGGAGAAATGTCGTATATGAAGAAGACACCCGGCAACACGTAGCCAGCGCTGTGATCGTTGGCGCGCTTGAACTGTTCAGTCACTGAATACTGACATGAGGTGAGCGTCCGCCCGTTCGCAAAAGAGTAGGTAGTGGGCACCACCTTGATAAAATATTGGAAAACTCCCGAGCCATTTCTCAAGATCATGTGTGAATTGTCCAACGGGTTGTGGCGGCCCGGATAGTGCACGCCGAAAGACAGCGAATGTATGACATGAGACACATTGTATGTGCCAGAGTCGAACGGTTTGAACTCATGTATCAACTGCCCTTGAGCGGACTCGAACGCTCTGCCGGGTGCGATGTGAAAGTTGCCTGCAACTTTGTTCACCTCGAGGAAGCCAAATAGATTGCATCCCTCTTCCACACCCACGAGTTTGGCCTACGGTCCGGAGGTAGCCCATGGCGTCAAGGGGCTGTTCACAGAAGCGCGGCAGGATGTTCTGCAAGCTGCCACGCTAGATTACGATCCAGGCAGTCACTATCGGGCTAGTCCCATCTTGACCCTGTTTTGGTTGGCGTGTCCGTACGCCTTAGTGGTTCTACTTCCTCGTCACACGCAGCAGCCTCGCTAGGATACTCACCGGATCGGCAAGCATCGCCTCGTGCCGGCACATGGGGTGCTCCTCCCAGTTAAGCCGTCGCAGGCCCTTGCGTCGGTAGACCGATTGAACGTCGGCGCAAGAATTGCAGCACTGGTCCTTGACTTCCTGCATTTCGTCGTGGTTCGGAAAGCACGGGCCGCACTTGCCGGCCATTTTCCGCCGCATGTGTGTATCGTCGAGCTCGACCCCAATTTTGCTCCCATCTAGACGACGCCGCGTCTTCAGTAAATTAGAGACAACATCAATCTGCTGCTCCCCCGCCACATCCATTGCAACCAGACTGCAGAGGACACGGAAGGCACAGTGAAATTGGTCTCACCAGCCAACGCAGCATGCCTGTCACAGCATAAACTGCCCGCATAAACTGCCCAGGTACAAAAGGACACTCAGGCCACCAGCGCCGGCCAAGACATGATGGGCTCACTTCATCTCTACTGCCACTGCGCACTCTGCGCGCTCCCAGCGGCTCGCGCTGCGGCTGGGCCCGTGGTGCGGCGGGTGCGCCATAGCTTGTGCCTCTTTCGCTCTCACCTCATCCCTGCGCAAGGCAGGTTTGGGAATGTGATGTTAAGGTTGATACGTATCCTCTCTCCGCGCGTGGTGTCCACATATAGGTGGTCGCTCGTTGTGGGCGTCAGGTACGCACGGAACTCCGAGATGACCAGCAGGAGGATGGTGGTGAGGCTGATCAGCGAGACCGCTGCGCCCGAGCCAGTTCTCTCCTTGAAGTCATCGAGCGTCTTGGGATAGACATCGAACGAACGGACCACGTCAGCAATAGCCGAACTTTGCACACCCGCATCCGCCTCACCCGCCGAGCGCACGCGTCGCTGGCGCATCTCCATGCTCTCTCAGCGAGGGCGCCGGCGCCGCCGACGGTGCGCGCTGGCAGCAGAGAGAGCCAAGAGAGAGAGGGAAGAGGAGAGGTGCTCTCCGCAACAAACTCGCTGCTTCGTCCGTCTCTTCTTCTCGGGTCGGTTCTTCTCTCTCCGAGGGGTCGCCTTCGATCCTTGTATCTTCCTCTCCAAGAAGTTGCACACTCTCTCTCTCTGTCGGTGCCGCTCTGGCAGAGAGGAGGGGGGAGGGGGGGGGGGAGGGGAAGAGAGGGCTCACTGGTAGAAGCGGGCGCGCCGGGGGCCGCAGTCGATGCCGATTTACTAGAGTATTCTATTTTTGGCGATGCACCGAACGATGGCAACCGAGCCTGGATGGGAAAATACGTATTTACCGTATTTGGTCACTGGCCAAATACATATGTATTTAGCTATATTTGAAGCGCGTCCTTGGTTGTAGGCCTCGAATGTATTTGAAATGTATTTGGCCGGAGGCCAAATACAAAAATAAATAAACTAAAATAATTAATGTTATATCCTAGCCATGACGAATTGGGATCCTAGATGGGAAATACGGTGCTGGGGCCTGCAAATACAGCCAAATACATATGTATTTGGCCTCCGGCCAAATACATTTCAAATACATTCGAGGCCTACAACCCAGGACGCGCTTCAAATACAGCCAAATAGAAAAACTATTGTTATAGTTTGAACTATGGAGCGTGCCGAGGTCGTTTGCCTTCATTTGGTACCCCTCGTTTCCCAATACGCAATGCGTCGGTACAAAAAAATGTCTAGTATCTAAGCAAAGGCACCCACCTCACAGTGCTCAACCATGTCTACAAATGATGATTTAGTACGCAAGCGATTGCAATGGATCATAAAAAAATGGACGAGAACTTTAAAAAATTCATCTTACCTCTCTTTCCGCCATATGGCACTTCTAAATCTGCCATGCAGGTTATTGCGGAAGCATTGGACAGCATCAGTCCGCCGTCGATCCCGGGGGGGGGCAACAACTCCATGATGAGGCTGCTTGAGACGAACCCAAATTTGTTCACGTACACTTTCGAATATAAGTCCATATTCAGATCATTCGATTTCAAGCACAATACGAACATTCAAGACACCTTACATGCCATTTGCGAGAACGATAAACCATTCACACTGGTTTATATGATACACACTCTCTTGAGCAAGAAGTTCACTGCGAACACAATCATCAATGTGAATCGTGATGATCTGCTTCGTACAATCAAAGCTTATGTCGATTCGGAATTAATTCCCCACCTCCAAGAATTGCTAAAAGGTGTCGATTCGTGTTCAGCTCCCCAAGTAAAGATTGAGAACAAAAGGCCGCTTATCGATTCGGGTTCAGCTCCCGTAAAGATTGAACCCCCAGGGCCCAGCAACATCAAATATAAAAAAGCTCGGTCCCAGGACACCGGGTCGAGCTCACAATGAGGGCGCTCCTGCCGAGCGAGTCCACCGCTTGGCGATGGAGTTGTACTCCGCAGTCAACGGATCCGCCGCCGTCGTCCCTCCTCGGAGTGCTCTCCATGTGCCGTGCCACACCTAACGTCTACTGGGAGGGTCGCGTCCCCGCGTTTGTGGAGCGCCAGCAACTTGTGCTCGGGCGCCGTGAATGAGTAGCGCTGTCACCGACGACAGGGATTCATCGAAGATTTCATCCACAGTGAGGAGGAGCTTGGCTTTCTCAGGCACCTTTTTGAGCAGTCTTCCCCACTCGGCGCAGGCATCCGCAGCCGTGTCCAGCACTGCTCGAGCAGGTACTGCTCCGGGCCGCGCAGGTGATCCGCGAGCAGGTCGATGACGTCCAGCAGACGGGCGGGCGCAGTGGGCGGCGGGGGGTCGACGGCGAGCATCCGCGCGGCGGAAGGGCGGCGGGGTGGGATGGGGGAGGGCGGGGCGGAGGTGGAGAGAGGCGAGAGGATCGCGCGCGGGGGTGGGGGTGGGATGGGGTAGAGGGGCTGTGGGATGGGGGCTATGGATGGGAAGGGGGGGGGAGGTCGGACAGAGGACCCGCGCAGGACACACCCCCGCCGCTCCACTCGATAGGGAAGAAAAGCGCGCGCGAGGGACCAAATGAAGGCAAGCCGCCTCGCGACCGCTCCCGAGCCCCAGGCGACCCTCGCCACCGCGCCCCACCTGGGACGCCCCACGCCGCCCGAGGCGGCTCGTCAGAAAGCCCTCTCAGAGCCCATCCAACCCATCCAAACCACACCCGCGCAGGCGCGCGGGGTGGCGAGCACTGGCACCGAACAGGTTGCCACCATGGCTCTGCGCATCATGCAGGGGGTCTTTGAGGCCCCCTCCTACAGTGGGAAACCTTCCCACCCCAAGAGCACCTCATGTGGGAGGGTAGCTCAGCTGCCCTCCCCATGGTGGAAACCTCTACCATCAGTGCACCCAACATGGGAGGGCACTTCACAACCATCAACCCCATACGGAGAGCACCCCATGCCTCTGTTTTCCAACTTGTTGACACAATTCTCGTCTTCACCCCACTCTTGTGGGCCACTAGTACCAATCACTCAGTGCCCTGCCTTGGGCCCTCTTTCAACACTAGACTCCCTCTCCCACTCCCCCTTCACACTTCAACCAACCCAAACAGCGCGAACCCCCCCGGCCTCTATTCAAAGCACCAAAAATTTCAATTCAAGACACATGTTGATACACTTCCCGTTTTCACCCCACGCTTGTGGGCCACAAGTTACCTACAACTCAGTGCCCTGCCTTGGGCCCTCTTTCAACACTTCACTCCCTCTCCCACTCCCTCATCCCACTACAACCAACCCAAGAAGCACAAACCCCAAACCCAAACCCCCTCGCCCTCGGTTCCAAACACCAAAAATTTCGACTCAAGACCAGAGGGAGGACATGTCTTGAGGCGGCGTCGCTGCCCATGCCTAGCGCAAGGGTATAGCGCCCCCACTCAAACATCTCCTTCCCCAAAGCTCCTCTTTGAGGAGTTGCTCCTCTCCCTCCCATTAGGCCCCCTTGCCTGCGAGACCAGAACAGGATCCTGGCGTGGGGGGCTGTTTGAGTGTGGAGGGAGGGGTGCTCCGGCTAGCGCAGGTAGTAAGCTAGTGAAGAGCTGGGTGGCATAAGGGGGAAGGGTGCTTGCGCTCGCCGCGGCAGGGAGTCCTGTCTTGTGTGCGCGCTAGTCCCGTTCCTTTGCTGCGCCGCGACCCATAAAAATTTGTTAAAATTTTAAAAATTTTTCAAATACAGCCAAATACATATGTATTTGGCCTCTGCCGTGATGCACTTGATGCGATCAGGCATGCGTGGAAGACGGATTGGACGACTGACACTCCTGAGCCTGCGATGGCGAGTCCGTCAGCTTCAAACCCCAACACCACAACGCTCGCCAAAGCAAAAGGGAAAGAGGAGATCGGGACAGTCACCTCCATCTTTTCGGTGCCGCTGGCTCCCGAGGTCGACTTTGCCGTCGCGCAAGCAGGGTCCGTTGCGGATGAGACGCCGGGAATCGCGGACGAACTCGAGCATTACCTTTCACTCCCACAGGAGAAGAATTTGAACTTGGACGTGCTCAAGTGGTGGAAGCAACGCGACCACCCGCACAAGCCGGACCCCTCGACTGGACGCGTCCAGGGTTTGCCGATGCTGGCAAAGATGGCGCGGCAATTCCTCGGCCGGCCGGCGAGTTCCGCCAGTGTGGAGCGCGCATTCTCGAAGGCGGGAAAGCTCCACGACGACTTGAAGGCAAGCCAAAGTGACGACACTTTGGAGCATGCCCTTCTCGCATCACATAATACCGATTGACGATTGATCGCCTGCCTTTCTTCCTTTTGTTTGTACGTTGGGTGGCCGGTGCGGTGTGTGCGATTCGGAAGGAGAAGGGCGTCGTGCGTTGGTACGTGGTACGTGGTACGTTTTGGGCGTCCGTGTACTGTCGCATGTGCATGTGTGCGCGTGTAATATGCACCGTGTGTGTGTGTGTGTGTGTGTGTGTGTGTGTGTGTGTGTGTGTGTGTGTGTGTGTGTGTGTGTGTGTGTGTGTGTGTGTGTGTACACCTATTCCAACATTGGTCTCTCTCATTATCATTGCTCGTATCTATAAGGTTTCATTACATTCCTAGTAGGGAGCTAGCCGAGGCCGCCGGCCTGTCTTCGGCGCACTGCGCACTGCTGTACGGCGGCTCCGCCGCCGCTACCCGGGTGATTATCCTGAATAGTGGATTTTCACTATTCGGAACCAGTGGGTAGTAGCCCCCCCCCTACCCACATGGAGGTGGGTAGTGGAAATCGGATGTGGGTAGGTGAGTAGCACGATACCCAGTTATCTGGTTACAGGCCTTAATGGGATCGTGGGTTGTGGAGCGCCCTCTCTCTTTCTCTCGAAAGAGAAGGGAAGTTTCCCCACCTTTCTTCCTCCCAGGCGCCTCGCAAATATAGGTTTAATTTGCTATCTCCCCTGCGTTTCTTTATCTGCTTCTGGGGCAATCAAGTTTAATTTGCGACCTCTTCGTATCTTCCCCTTAGGCGCATCGCACTTCTCTCGTCTTATTCGGCAAGTCTTTTGGAATCCTGTGCGGCAAGATTGCCCCTCGTTTCCGTTATGGTGCGATTCCCATTCCAGACGGGATCGCCGCCACCACGGCATCGGATGGACAGCCGCCAGCCGTCGCCGCCTCTCGTTCTCGTACCACCACGGCATCCAGTCTGCAAGCCAACGAACGGTCGTCCAGGTTGTCCTCTACGACCGGGGATTCCATCAACCTCTCTTACCTCGACGTCGGTACACCCAACGCCGAGGCGCTCAAGCTCAAGGAGGCACAGGCCGAGGACGGCAGTCTCCTCCTGGCAAGCCATCAGGCATGCCAGGAGAATGGGTGGTTCCTCCCCCACGGCAGGGGAGGAGTGGCGGGAGAGAGGGGGGGCTCGTGCCCCCCCATGGGTCAACAAAGTATAAACTTAGTTGACGAGCTGGAGCTGGGAGCGGAGTGGGGGCTGCCGGCTGCCGGCGGCGCGCTTCGTGGTCCATGGGCAAGACCAGGCAAGACCAGGCAAGACCACAAAGACGACCCCCCTCACCCCCCCCACCCCCACCCCACAGGCGCCCATGGCCCATGGCCTCCAGCAAGCTTCAGGCTACCCGGGGCCAGTGCACGGGCCAAGCCCGTGACCGTGTGACGTGTGACAGTGTGTATAGTGCATAGTGTCCGATCGTCTTCGTCTTCGTCTTCGTCTTCTGAATAATCCGCTTTTGGTGCTGCCGCCTCTCCACTCTCCAGGCTACATCCTACGTCCTACGTACATCGTCGAAGGCCGCGAGTCCCATGACCAATCTCTCACCCAGGCCTCACCGTGGCGCGCTCTTCGCAGCCGCACCTACACCTACACCTACACCTACCAATTGACACCTACACCTACACCTACGTCGGTTCGTATGTGCGCACTTGAGTGGCGATGGTCACGGGCGGCGGCGTGATGGTCGTGATTGATGGTTGATGGAGCTGAATGTATGCTTGCTTGCTAAGCCCATTGGCCATTGGCTGGCGAGCTCATCGCGCTGTTCGGGAGTCACGAGCGCTCAACGCCCGAGTCCAGCAGCAACACGTAGTAGCGACGGGCCGCAGCATAGTGCACACTAGGCGCGATACGCCGGGTAGTGTCTTCTGCTTAACTCATTGTTGCATGAAAACTATCCCAGGATATCGCGCACAAATGTGCCACCCAACGCACCACCACCCGGTGTCTCCTACGTTACCCTAAGCCCTTGGCAAGATCCACCCAAAAGTCACAAGCGACTTGTGCGTGCCATTGACCAAAGACACGCATGCATTGCCGTTCTGCGGACATTGCGACAACTCCGGTAGCGTTTGCGTGGCCCCGCGAGCCCATAGATCGCTCAGGAAGCACAATATGCGCCCCCTACGCCCCCCCCCCCCCCCAACGCCCCTTTAGAAGCTACTTTGAGACCAACCCTCTCAGCCAATTATTTGCCCGGGTCCACGCGCTCCTAATCTGCCATCAACAAGTAGAGGGACTCGTTCGTCACGAGGCCGCCGAGCAAAGTATCGGTGTAATGATCGAGTCGATTGTATAGCTCAAACTCATGCAGGCCAAGTAGGACTTCACGTACCTGAAATGGGTAGATGTATTTCGAATTGTCTTTGGTGAATTTAGGGCGAACGCTCTAGACTGGCTTCGCCATATTCTACAGAAAATCTGGGAGGGTGTCCCGATAGCTCGGGCACTCGACCCAAAAGTAGCACTCGCCAATTGCGCACCACGTCGAGGTACGAGACTACTCTCAGAACGCTCTTGACGAAAACTCCGAGCATGTGTGCATCGAGCCAACACGCCACCCGACGGATGTCTTTCTTCTCACACCTGCACATCGACATAAGGGGATGGGGAGATGGGGCAATGATGAGTGATAGTTCAGTGGAGTATCTTTCGTAATAGCACTCCACTCATTTGCATCAAGCAAACAGCTTCTCTCCACTCTGGTGGTTTGATAGCCGCATCGCGCAGAGAAGAATGGTCTGCATGGCCGCATCGAGCACCGAATAAAGGCATGTGGACGATTAGATGTCTCACCAGTCAAGCATCATCTTCGAGAGCGTGGTGTCGAATTCCACCTCGAGCTCCTCACCCAACTCGATCGTTGCGGCGAATACTTCCTATAAGGGCGCGGGGAACGATGTAAGCTCGCTTGGCTGAGGACGTAAGATCAACACGTCCGCGGACATTCGGACTCAACGTGTTGCTCACAAGCGCTAGAACATGAACAACTCGCAGCCTTACACCGCGCAAGAAGTGGCCATTCGGAAGCATCCACGTGCCTGCATCTCCGGTGAGAAGGGCGGCATCTCAGCCACAGCTTCCATCGCCGTCATCTGCAGCCTCCTCTCCCTCAGAAACAAGCAGATCCATGCGCAGACTTCAGGCAATGTGAGCTTTGCAAGCCAGCCATCGGAGATGATCGTCCCCATGATAAGTGGCTGACCGTCGGCAAAGGCAGCGCAGGCACGGCCACGTGGCGTGAGGCTCTCGGCTGCCAACGAAGCCGATGAAAGGGACGCACTCGATGTGCACGAGGATGCCGATTCGCTCGTCCCGGACGCCCCATTAATTTTCGGGGCGGGAGAGGGATTGACGAAACCGTTTTCCTTGAGCCAATGGAGCGCCTTATCCCAGTCAGCTCGAAGCTGATTGCAGGTGGCGCCAAGCTCGAGTTCGAGAGAATCCAAGTTGGCCACCTGCACATTGGTTGCCGAGAGTGAGCCCAAATTCTTCCTGACAACCCGGAAGCCCGCGCGTGGACACTCTTCCCCAAAGTCCCTGCCCATCCATGCTCATTCCCTAGGCACCCGCGCTTACCGCAGCCGAAATTTGCGGTATATTCGCGCCATGGCGGTCCTTGAGCGCTGTCATCTCTGCCTTAGCTTCTTTCTGTTGCTTGGGGGTCAGGATTCCTCTTGCCCCACCGAAGTACTCGGCGGTTCCTGCCAACTTAGCTTCAAGGAAGGCGTAGCGCTTAGCCGCGGTCAAACGCTCCTCAGCGATGTCGGGATCGACATTGGCCCGGGCGGCAGCGAGCGCGGCCGCTAGTTCCTCTCTTATTGCGGCAGCTCGCCGTTTCATGGCATCCGACTTCAGAGTCCGATCGAGGACCTCGGGACCATACCCGCGATTCAAATGACGAAGTACCTGTTCAAGATGCGGTGGCGTGGTGAGGATGAGACATGGCTGCCAACGTGAATGCGTTCGCATCTAGTCGCAGCAGCAGGCAGCTTAGAGCGCTTGGTGAAGGGTACTACCGACGTCGTGCCCGCTAGCGTATCAAGCTTGGGCAACGCGGGCTAGCCTCGCACAAAGGGGCGATCGACGATGAGCTGCGAGACGGCGCAAGGCATGCGTCCGATAAGCATCTCCCGGAGCGAAACGGACGACGCGAGGTTGCGCAGCCCAGCCACGGACAGAGTAGGAGAATAGACCACGTAGCCAAGCTCGTCCATACCCCGACGACCAGCACGACCTGCCATCTGCGACAGACATGAAATGGACGATTTTGGGCGATCGTGGCGGCTAATCGGGAATCTCGTGGAGCAGTGACGGAATTGCGTCTCTAGAGTCTCTACCTGCCAAAACTCATCCGGGCGGAGTGGCCGATGGCCGGGAACGTCGCCATCGTTGGGTTTGTCCAATTGCGAGAAGACAACCGTACGTGCCTAATAATGACTCGTGAAGAGGAATGTTGTAGATCAGATTGCAAACTAGGAAATAGGAGGGAGGACTTTGTCCCATAGGGTGGCGTTGCCACGCGAGAAAGTTGAATTCGCTTAGCCCGAGACTCGACCAGAAACCCCCGATGCCACTTACCGGCATATTCACCCCAACGGCGAGTGTCTCGGTCGCAAACACGAGCTTAACAAGCTTTTGCTGAAAACAAAGCTCAACGAACTCTCGCAAGATGGGCAGCATACCCGAGTGGTGGTAAGCGACACCTCGGAAGAGCAGTCCCATGATCTGTCCATTTCAAGAGCATTTCGAGAAAAGCGGACAGGCTTAGCCATGGTACACCTCAATCCCCGATTGAATGCATATTGCGTTATGAGACCGATCGAACAATGGATGACAGGCCGATGCAGGCACCCGATTAATCTTCATACCTCTTGATAGGCGTCGAGCTCTCCCAACTGAGGCATGTAGCGCTGAAGATGCTTGCGGTGCATCAGCTCAAGAACGCGCTGGCTGGTACGTATCGCGGCTCTGCAAAGGGATCATGAGCGTCAATGACGGGCAACGTGCGAGAAAGGCACTAGCGATTTCGACTGTGATCGATGCCGAGTCTGACATTGATGGTTGCTGCGCACGGAGCTAGCCAATGCGGGGAGCAAGGCCAATCTGCTCACCTGCGTTCCTCTTCTTGCCGCGTCCAAGCGGCCAACAATTCGGGTTCGGTCTCTTCGGGTCGCTTTTTTTCATGGGTTCGCACTCCGCCTAGAAGGTTGAGTGTGACCTGTGCGCACACGAATCGACGGCATGGGAGGGTGAGAGTGTGTGGGAAATCTCTCCCAGCGGACGGCCGCAAGATGTTATATACGAAGACAAGACCCAAACATGCTGGGAAAAGATTGGTACGAGTGAGATCACCGAGTGCCAAAATGAATCAAACTGGGTCCGAGTGCCAGGACGAGACTCACCGCGTGTGCGCCCTCTACGCAGTGCTTCCGCGACATACAGAAAACGATGGCGGGAAGCATGGATGGATTTGGGCTAGAGAGGTTTCGTGCCAAGCGCAGGCATTCTGAACCAAATGAAAAGGCGATTGGATTGCCCCCACCGCGGCCACCATTGCCTCTTCCTCCACATCTGCCGTTGTTACCGGCGCGGCGTCCACCACCCTTGCCTCCCCTTCCGTTGCCGGCACGCTCCCGTGCAATCGCTTCCTTCTCGGCTGCTCGCTCATTCCTCGCTGAGACGGCGGCAATGGACGCAGCTGTCGTTGGGCGCTCTGGCTCCCTCAAAGCGGAGCAGAGGGCCTCATACCTGTGCGGCGTAAAGCCAAGGAGAGGTGCGTTCAGCGAATCCACCGACGGACACGGTCGCAAAGCAGCTAGCCTGCTTACGTCCTGCAGCTGCGAGTCTTGCAACTATTTATGCACTCACTTTTCGGCTTGGAAGACGTTGGCGCTAGCAAGTCCTTGGCTCGTGCTGCTTGGCGTGTGCGTGCCAAAAAATTGGACGAATGCGCCGGTACGCCTGTCGATTCCGCCGACCTACATTGGGAATGAAGTGTAGGAGATTTGATGTCCTAGACATCACCGCCGACATAGATATGCATCGTGGCCTTCCACTGCCTCCATTACTGAAGCTAACGTGACAAAAAAGAGACGAGCATGAAGAAGCTCGTGGGCAACACTATAGCAGGATAGCCTCGCACGTGGAGTGGGACATGCCGATCGGTCCTCCGAACAATCCGGCCGGGACGCCCTCGCGCTTTGCCGATCCACTCGAGGAAATACTCAGGCTCGCGTAGCGTCGCACTGAGCGCAACCATCTAGAATGTCAATTAGGTGGTGGACAGGAACGGAGTAGTCAAACATAACAGAAGTTTACTTGTGAATGCTGACCTAGCTTGGCATTTGCTTGCAAGCACAGAGAAGATCTAGCGCTAATGGCTCCAAGCTCATCAGAAGCAGTTATCTTAAGCGAGATCGAGAATGCGGCTCTCGAGCACACCTGGACTGAAGGTGGGAGGTGAATGAGTGTTTCCTCCCACACGATACCTCTCTCAGTGTCGTTGATGTAGTGGATCTCGTCGGATACGACGACGCCCAGATTGTCAAGGTCGAGATCACGGAGTGATGACGCCATCGCATCAACGGGGTTCGCCGTGTTGTTGACACCGCAAATGTTTGGTGGCGAGGGCAAGGGCGCGTTGGGGCATTTGACCAATTTATTCCGTAGAATCTCCGAGGTGCAGATTATGAGCTCGTGAGTTGTGCCCGGTGGCGATCTAATTTTGATGTCGCCGGTAAGGAGCGCGACTCCGGCCTGAAGGCCTCGCTTGGAAAACCATGTCTTGAATTCAGCATACTTTTGGTTGGAGAGCGCCTGCGTTCCAAACGCGAAAGGCATACGTGACCTTACAAAAGGTTTGCATAGGTGGATTGTCCGGGGGGAGATGGTGGGATACGCCATGGAGGAAACAGGTAAATGATGATGGCCATCCCACGTTGCTCATACGAGGCGATTCCACGAGATCGACAAACGAGACGTGACCTATTGTGCTGCAAATGCGCATGCCAACGGGATGTGCATTTCGACCTTGATGGGCGACGTATATATCGCTTTCTTGCCTCTCTTGAAGGCTTGCAGGATAGCGCAAAGTGCGACAGCCGTCTTGCCAGATCCAGTGGGCGCCATAGCGAGGAGGTCGGTAGACTCGTCCGTGATGACATCGAGACAGCCGACCTAATCAAGCACAAGACAAAGGCATTGTTGCGTCAGTCGAAAAGGGCGGTTGGAGTCCGTCACTCGGCGAGCATGCACCAAAGCGAGATCACAATATTTGCACCTGAAACTTGTCGGGAGGATAGCCCATCACCGAGGTGACCTGGTCCACCGTGAGAGTTGTATTGCCGGTCTCATCCGAGAAAAATGTATCCGTCTTTGCCTGTTCAATGGTGGCGTCTCTAACACCTAGATTGGCCGTCAAATCACTTGTTTGGCTAATCCCCACGCCTGCGCCGTCTGCCTTGGTGCCGCGCATCCCGTCCCCGATAACGAGAGCTGCTTCCTCGGGCGAGATATCAACGAGGTGTACAAGCTCTTCAGGAGAGCAAAGCATGAGCGCCTCAAGGCCGATGGAGCACGACGCCAGGAGCTGGATTGAAATCGGACCCATGAGAAGGCGCAAGGGAAAGCGGGCAGTCGAATGAGCGAACGCGATGGCGGGATAAATGAGCGAACACGATGGCGAGGTTGCTTGCAATCGGATGACGACGGTCTAGAGGGCATGGCACAGCCCCTCTCCATCCCTCCCGAGGGCTCCACCCGCCCCGCACGCTGCCTATCCTTGTTTGCCATGCGCACATGTGTGGTCGAGTCGGAGACGCCCTGTCGACGCAAATAAGCAAGAAGCTCTACGTCCAATTCCTTCTCTTCGCCGTCCACATTCCTAGATCTTGCTGCGACATTTGGAGGGACCGCAGAGCCACTAGGAGTTTCGGTGCCCATTGCCAAAGCGCCGCCAACGGCGGCTTGCAATGAATTCCGTTCTTGTGCGGCCGCCTGCGCCTCACGAGCAGCTTCCAAACCGTGGAGTGCCTCGAGGGCGAGAGAGACCGCCGTGAGCTGCTCTCGGATAGCGGGCGCCTTTTCGAGCTTAATCAGCTGATTGGCCTGAACATACCCAAAGTACGGTGCGAATCAAAGTACGCGCGTGGGGGGTTGCGTGGGGTGGGGTGGTGGCGACGAACCTGCAGTGCCACTCCAGCTTGTTGTTTTGCACGCAAAGCGGCAAGGTCTTCGAGGGCAAAGCCAAGCTTTTTGTGCTTCTTTTCCAACAACAGACGGGCATCAACGGGCTGACGCAAAACAAGGAAAGGTGCCAATCAGAAGCAGTCGAACGCCCACATGGACGGATGTAGTAGCTAGGAGGCGTGCGCTGGCTCGAGCAAACGCATTTCCTCACCAAGTCCACCCTGCCATCAGTGCCCAGTGCTGTCGAGATGAGACGCCTCGCAGCATCCATATCAACGCGGAGCGACGGTGAGCCGCCACGTGCTCGACCCTCGTGGCTATCGGCGGCCTCAGTCGGACTTTCGCTAGCACTGGCCACGATGTGACCGTCTTGAGCCCGTGCCATCGGATTGTCGTTGTTGGCAGCGGCAATAGTTGAGGTGCAATTGCTAGGTGGATGAGGCAGGGAGAGGCCCGGAGGAGGGGAGCGCGGGAGCCGGACACGCAGCTGAGTTCGACCTTGTTTGAGTACACCCCACAATTCAAGCAGGATCTCGCTCTTTGGCGTAGCTGCAATGGGCTCCTCAACCTCACGCAGGGCATCAGCGAGCGGCTCGGAAAAATATGAATCCGAGAGGGGGATACGCACACGACCCCTCTCGGTGTAGAGGCGAAGACAGAGGCCGCCATATTCATGATCCACCTCAACTTTGCCTCGGTAAAGCAGTGGCGTCTCTCGGCAGCAATACGCCAATTCCATCGCAGACGTGTGAGCATGATATCGAGCAATCGCAGTAGCACGCTCGTTGAGAGCTGCAGTGGCAGCAGGTGTGGCCGCGGAGGCGGAAAGCGAGCCTAGTAGAGCGTGCTGCGAGGACGGCCCATGGGAATGCGGATCCGTCATCACAAGCGTGAAATTTACAGCGTGCGATACGCATTGGGCGAAAAATGCCCCATTAATAGATAGGTGTAGCCGATGTGGAAGCTGGCGAGCAAAGCACCTGATTGTGTAAATCTGCATATCGGCGGATCGGCGATGATATGTGTGCGTAGTACGCGCGCTGCAATGAAAAATGCGAGCGACCGCCGGCGGTGGAAGGGACTCCAGGTGGGGACTGAACGCGGACCGTCGCCAACTGGTACGAGGCGGCAGTAGGACGGGAGCCAGGGGCCGGCGGTGGCTGCACGCGGAGGAGACCAGCAGCGAAAGTGGACGGCACATCGGGGGCGCTATCTGCAGCTCGCGCGAGCAGTTCTCCGAAATACGAATTGTACCTGATAGAAAAATGGCAAGCAGGTCGTATCTTGGTGGAGAGGCGTTGCCCCAGAGCAAACAAACGCGCGCGGCGTGCGGTGTCGACGCTGGTGACGTCGAGATGGATTTAACGCAACGCTGGCTTGAGCATTGCACTCGCTGGGCGCACTCAATCATAGCCCAAGCGATCATCTCTTCCGATTCGCTCTCGCCAGAGAGACCGCTTAAGAGCTGGCGTGCAGCTTCGAGATGAGGCGTGGCTCCAGCAGCTAGACGAGCATAAGTGGTCGCCTCGCGATTGATGATTCGAGTGCGAGTGTGCCACCTGAAAGGATTCCCGACGGAGAGAAGCACATCGATGTAGAAGGTGATGCTCCATGGGAAGGCATGCAAAGGGCGTTGAGGGGATACAGCTCCATTTGCACACAAGGCCCTGCATGGCTATGACAGACGCATGCCACATCACAAGATGGTTAGGTGTGCCTTACTTTTTTACGACTCTGCCCTCTTTGATGACGAGGAAGAGCGAGAGTGCATTCCTTGCAACGCCTTCATTGAGCGACAAGGTGCCATGGGCCAAATCAGGAGGTAGCATTGGCACAGAACCACCCCTCAGAGAGGGATCAATCGCCTCCAGGGACTTCCGGTCACTGCCCTCCGCCGTGAAGTCATGTGATTCTCTGGCGGCACCTTGACCGGATACCGTGCCGTCGGCCGCGGTCGCGACATAGTCGCCCACAATCCCGCGGTGGTAGGCTGAACTGGCACGCTGAAAGGCCCAATCAAAAAGAGTGGAGCCACATACAATGTGCGCAGCCACGTCGGCGATGTGTATGCCCAACGTCACACAACCGTCCTGAACAGTCTGAGGGCTAGACGCATCACCTACTTCGATGGAGATAGCGTCGTCGATGTCCCGTGTGGATGCATTATCCACACTCATGCAATGGAGATGTGTGCAGTCGAGCCTGTCATCCTCGCAAGGTGGCAACGGAGCTGCGCCATCAGAAGCGCCGCCGGTTGTCGCCATTCCCTTGAGGTGCCATTGTTCTTGTGAAGGATATCTGCATGGCTTGATGCCAAAGTGTCGTTGGTAAGCTTCGAGCTCTGCCGGATATTCACCAACAGGGCCCAGTAGCTCGATGAGCTCCGCCTCACCCGGCCGATTTGCCGACAGCGCGGCCACCTTTGCGAATCTGTTCCGCTTACCGGCCTTCGCTTGCGTTGCCTGCGACCAGACATGAATAGGAGGTCAACATCGCTGGGCGGACGCATGCTGGCATGCCGAATGACAATGCGCGCGCGTAGTGTTCCGTCGGTCCGTCTAAAGAGCAGGAAGAAAAAGGAGAGTTGGCAAAAAAAACACTCATCAGTGGGAGGCCTCTTCCAACGCACCGGCTTGATATGGATGATGACAGTCTGGCCGCCCGAGAAAAGCAGCGTGCCGGGTACGCCCGTCGCGCCGTACCGATTGCGATCGTCAAGCCGGAGCACCGCATACTTGACAGCAGATGCCATCACACGTGCAGGTGAGGGCTTTGTGCAGCCCAGTGATGGGAGCGAGTGTGTCTGAAAGGAGAGCAGCGCTAAGTGAGGTCGCAAAGGGGCCGCGGGAAAGAGGTAGGCGCTTGAGAGAGAGGGAGGGAGGGGAAGGGAGGGAGGGGGGAAGGGAGGGAGAGAGAGCGAGAAGAGAAGGGAGAGAGCCGAGGGCGGCCACGGAGGACGCGGAGAGGCTGGGGGAAAGACTCGGCTATTGTATGATGCCAGGAATATCAGGACTAAAGATAGTTTTTGTCTGGAGTTTTGTATTAGAAGGGGCTCATAGTCCCCATCTGCCTTGGTGTACGCTTAATTAGGTGTCCTCCGATCTCGTCCCCCTCTTTGCGTCGCTAAGACCATGCTACATCTAGCCCTCGTCTCGCTACTCGGTATGGGCCTGCCCACGGCTGTCCCACGCGCTCGATTCGAACATGGTACCCCCGCGAGTCGATCCGAACGCTCGCATCGCGCATCGCTCGATCTCGATCTCGACCGTCCTCGACCTCCACATGCCCGAATTACCCTTTGGGCTTCTCTCGACCACTCATCCCTCAAATGTTTGGGCCTCCCCCATCCCTTTGGATGGGCTCGTCTCTCGTCTCTCGGGGCCTCTGAGGCCCGTCTCGACCCCCCTCGCCCTCGCCGGCTCAAAAGGGCCATTGGAAGACCTCGCAGCCTTTCGGGTGAAAGCAACGCAGGGGGGGGGGGCACTCGTGAGATAGGAGCCCAGAAGCGCTAATCTCCCTCGCTATTAGGCTAGAGCGAGTGGCCGCGGCGAGCCGCGGCCCTTCTCTCCTGGTTCTGGTGCTGGTGCCCCCGTCTTCTCTTACCCAAACGGGGCGAGAAGACACGTATCTGCCAGAGGGGAGAGCTGCCGCTCCCCCCTCCCCTCCCTCTTCCCTTTTCCTCCTCTCTTCCCTGCGGCGGGGGCCCATGGCGCGCGCCTGCGGCTCCTCTTCAGGTCCCCAGGTGGCCTGCAAGGGCCTGGGAGCACAGCTCAGGGGGCAGGTGAGGCTGGGGCATGGCCCTGGCCCCTCCTGCCTCTCCCTCGCTGGCGCTCCGAGCCCCTGCGGGTCGACTGGAGCTGGCTGGGGGGTCCTGAACAGGGAAGCCCAGGGGGAGGAGGGGCTGGTCAGAGGGATGGGCTGGCCACGACAGCCCAGGGCGGGCGAATCAGGCGTGCCTGTGGGGAGAGGGATGGGTCAGCATGGCAGTGTGCTCCTGGCAGGCCATCAGGCGTGCCAGGAGAGTGGGTGGTTCCTCCCCCATGGCAGGGGAGGAGTGGAGAGAGAGGGGGGCTCGTGCCCCCCCATGGGCGAACTAAGTATAAACTTAGTTGTGCTAGAACAGCCTCAAGCTTGTGGGACGTTCTATGCTTCTTCTTATCTTGTTTAACTACGGCCTTGCTGGGAGTCTCCGCCTCTCGCCGTACCCGTACCCGTCAAAATCGCGACCGCTATAACCTGAACGGCACTAAAAGCGGCAAATTAGCCGCAGTGTTGTCGCAAGTACGGAAGTCAAGGATAGATGGGACGCACCTCCGGGCACACAGAACGGCCGCGCTGCTAGGATGGTCGTGGTTCGCCGCCCCAGGAGAGAGAGCTAAGAGACCCTGCTAGCGGCGATGCTGTAGCTGTAGCGATCAGCGATCAGAGACTCAGAGACAAGGCCAGTAGGATGACCGTTTGACCGGACACAATGGGAATCATACTAGAAGGTAGATGCGTATCAGTAGATAACATCGATGAGATAAAATACCCGGGAGGCCACGAGGCGCCTCCCCCATGTGAATGCCAAGTACAAACTTAGTTGGCCCTAGTACTAGTAGTACGTAGTACGTAGCTGTAGCTACTACTAGTAGTGCGTAGTGCACGAGGGGAGTTGCCAGATGGCGTGGGAGGGGGGGGGGGGGTCGGGGGCGTGGCGGTGTAGAACGCTTGCGTAAGAGTAGTTAGTGGGTCCACAACCGCGTGCGCGGCGAGAATATTAAAGCCAATTTTTACCTTAGCCTTAGCCAGTTGCTTGACTGCAATGCGATTCTTCTCTTGAGAATTTTCTGTGGCTTGATTCGCTAACGCAACGTAGTGTGAATCAATAAAGCCCACACCTGGCCGGCCAAACTTGCTCGCTTGGAGATCTGGCATTCGGGTCCAACGATGCACCATCTATGCATCGGAACCACCGTACGTCGGGCATCCATGGCAGGTTGTACTCATGTATCCTTCGAAGAGGAGCTCCCGTCATCGAGGACGGCGCAGGGTCACGCAGCCCCTTCACAACATAGACACCCGCCGCGGCAAGGTGAGCCGCGGTGCTCGCGGTGCTACCTGGAGCCTCAGGGATTACGCGATCACGGCAAAAGCATTTGGCGTTCCTTGCTATGTCCTCTTTATGGCTATGGTTGAACGCAAGGGTGTCTCCCTTGGGCGGACTACGTAGTAGTCCGGGCCTCGAGCGGGAGTGGGTGAAGAGCATGCTCCCGACCTCGAGGACAGTTGCATAGCACGTATGAATCTGGCAGGCTTCATCCCCCTGACTGCTGGATCGCTGCACATTTGTACAAACACAACTCGGCTCACCACGTGGTGGCAAGTAACCCCAAGAGTTAGACATGCCTCGCGCATACAACGCTTCCGTGTGCGCACGCCCAGACAGTCTTTCGCCATCACTCAACGTCTCGTCCATAAGCGAGGAAGCGATGCCTGCGACATTTCGTGGTAGTCGCTCTGGGCGGAGGGCGAGTGCAATGTCGGTGATGTAGCACGTGTACGACGTGATAAGCTGAGTATCTGCTTGAGCCCAAGGCACTGTTTGCCCCAGTATAAGATGATTCCCTCCTGAGCATATGGGACGACAGGGGGAGCAGTATGAATGATGCGTAAGGGTACACAGACGTTCCTGTCCTCTTCCACAGGGCCTTGTCCGCATGGCATTTACAGCGTATAGTGGCGACTTTAGCGGTTGTTCCCACGCTCATCTTTCCGCTCATGGTGCAAGGGCCGTGCTTGGATTCGCGCACTCCAGCCTTGTTTGAAGTAGGAGGACAACAGATCGAGAGCAAAGGAATAACGGTAAATGGCGTCGGGCCGTGTCCTCAGCACCACTGCATTCGGCGCGGTCGAGAAGCCGTGGGTCTGCGCCGACCATTCCGCCACGGCCCAGAGGAGGTGCCATGGCATGGTCAGCGCGCCTTTTGGGTAGGAATCAAGGCTACCCGATCGACGGAGCACGACATATGCCATCCTGCCATCGAATGTGTTGAACGAGGCTGAGCGCAGCAGCGCGGGGGTATCCGTCATAGAGCGGGCAAACAGACGCCAGTCAAGTGGCTCGTGTGCACCTCGGCTGAGAGCACACTCGTGGCCGCTTGCGTTGGGCACGCAGACCTCGAGCGGCAGTACGGCGGCGACCATGTAGCAGCCATGGCTTGAGTGGCGGGCCATCGCGGCGAGGTTCTGCTGCGTCCAGTGGAACGTGCGATAGTGACCGTACAAAAAGAGCCAGAGCGCGGGTGAGGCGCAGCCAGGAGCGGCGGTCCATCTGCCGGCCGAGGCTGCCGCCAGCTCGACTGAGCCCGCTTCGCCCTCGCTCCACTGGGCAAGTCGGCGGGTGAGCAGCGAGTCGGGTGTCGCCGTGCCGCCCATCACTCCTCTCCCGCCTTCCCCCGCCGACATACGCCTTCACTCCCCCCCCCCCCCTCTCCCTTCCGCCTGCCTTCCCGCTCTTTTTCCGCCAGGCTTACCCTTCCTACCAAATTTCCGCTGTAACCCGACCCGGCCCCCACCATCGGCACGACCGAAGGCACCAAGCGACACAGCATCGACGGAAGAAACACCTAGAGAAACAACCAGGGTTTCCGAAAGTGATACTGTCAGAGTGTTCTTGTTGTCCCAGTTTAATCCTAGTGCTGAGGGACCGTGCCTCATCGGCAACGGAGCCCCTACCCCGCGATAGGGGTGTGCGCGGTTGGTGCATGGCTCGTCCGGTGTATGTGGCTAGGGATGCTAGCCAACAAGACCTCTTACAAGACTACAATTTCTAACGGATACCGACATATCTAGAATGAACAATATTTGGATATATACAAACACTAACTATCTAGGCGAAATTACGGACGCTACCGAAGTAGCGAAACCGGGCGAAGAAAGACACTACCACACCCCCGCCAAATGAGAAGATGAGAAGATGGGCTAAAAGGCCCAAAACACCTAGAATAAGAATACCCTTTAGCTTTAGCGGAAACAGACGCTCGAGCTGGTACGTTCAGGGGCCGTGGCGTCCACGGCACGACTCGTTTACGCAAATGGAGTGCAAGTCAACGACGCACGGGCTATAGACTGGGTGAGTGTGGAAGAGCTCCTGACCTTCTCGTCGAGCGATCCATCGGTGGTCGACGTCGATACGGACGGCGTCCTCACGCTGCATGCCAACAGCGAGGCCCAAGTGTACGTCACCGCACAGTCGGTTTGCGGCGAGGTGTCCGCACCCTACGCGCCCGCTCAAGTCTCGATGTGGGCCAACCTGCAAGCTTGAATATCGCCCCCTTGGCGCGTAAGAGCAGGCGTCGGCGTCTGAGCCTCCATCAGGTCGTTTGCCTTCATTTGGTACCCCTCGTTTCCAAATATGCGGGTCGTCCCCCTCGCGCGTTCAGACAGGCCCTGAACGTGGGAGAGAATCCGGGCCCCTCCCCCCCCCAAAAAAGTGGCCGTGAATACAAACCAACCAACAAACGGCGAAGATTTTTTCGTTTCATGCTCATAATAATGACAAATAGAGACCTTGCCTTGTCTATCCTTTACCATGACTCTGCTCCCACACCTGAGACGGGAGACCCGGGTATACACGAGTTCGAAGAGCACTGGCGAAGGATTCTCGCCCCTGAACCCGGTGTCCAAAAGTACGCGACCCGTGACAATGCCGGTGTGGGCTTTGTCGCGTCCGTTGCACAGCGCGATGACGGTAAGCACTTGGTCGATGTACACGGCGAAGCCTCGCATCACGCGTTTGTGTGCAATGACGTGTTTGTTGGCATCAGCCACCTCTGTCCATTGACTGTATTGTCAGGAGGGTACGACAGAGTGAACAAGCTCAATGAAGCAGGGAACTCTTTGCTCTTCTACATCGGCGACCTCAAGTACGTCTTCGTGGGCATCGAAGTGTTTGAATTTGAGGCCGTCGACGAGATCGTCGCATTCGTATCGCCTGTAGGAGCGAACGACTTTCCGTATCCCTACGCCATTGATAAGACCGGTAGGCATTACCTCATGCTCGAAAAGAAGCAGGGGTACATTGACATTGACCCGTACCACAGCTTTTACGACATCGAAAAGAAGTTCAAGCTGACACACGAGGAGTGCGGTATACATCCAATGCACTCATTGAAGACGATCCTTTCAAGACAAGTGTGAGAAGAGGATTCTGCAGAGGCCCGCCGGCGACCCATGCATCCCTCTTCGCTAGCCTTTATAATCACCTTATGATTATCGATTTGCTTCGAGAGTTGTTCCACCAAGCCCGCCATTTGTTTGTTGTATTCACGGCCACATTTTTTTGAGAGACCTCCTAGCTCACGAGAGGCTACCCATGTTTGAATTAGTAGCAAATTGAGTGGGACAAGAAGAGGCGCGACCACCTGCTCGGCAAAGGAGGAGACATGCACGCAAGGTTGCAGGCACGCATCAACAAATCACGTGACACGGATATATACAACATGTGGATCTCTTGGGACTCCCACAAGGTCAAGAGCTGGCATAAGATTGGTCTCCAAGACTCCGTGAATTATTCCAAGGCCGGCTCAAAGTTGGGCACTCGCGCGTATCACGGCACCGGGACGGTAGCGTTGAAGCCGGGGGCGTGGCCGATTTCGCCGCGGTGCACGCGGCCGGCTGCGGCGATTGGCGTAGCTGCAAGGGCGGCATTTGTGAATACGGTGCCTGGTGTGCCACCCAGTGCAACTGGATCAACACCAAAGCGCCGCCCGCGCGCTCGGTGCCGGCTCAAAGTTGGGCACTCGCGCGTATCACGGCACCGGGACGGTAGCGTTGAAGCCGGGGGCGTGGCCGATTTCGGCGCGGTGCACGCGGCCGGCTGCGGCGATTGGCGTAGCTGCAAGGGCGGCATTTGTGAATATGGTGTCTGGTGTGCCACCCAGTGCAACTGGATCAACACCAAAGCGCCGCCAGCGCGCTCGGTGCCGGCTCAAAGTTGGGCACTCGCGCGTATCACGGCACCGGGACGGTAGCGTTGAAGCCGGGGGCGTGGCCGATTTCGGCGCGGTGCACGCGGCCGGCTGCGGCGATTGGCGTAGCTGCAAGGGCGGCATTTGTGAATATGGTGCTTGGTGTGCCACCCAGTGCAACTGGATCAACACCAAAGCGCCGCCAGCGCGCTCGGTACCGGCTCAAAGTTGGGCACTCGCGCGTATCACGGCACCGGGACGGTAGCGTTGAAGCCGGGGGCGTGGCCGATTTCGGCGCGGTGCACGCGGCCGGCTGCGGCGATTGGCGTAGCTGCAAGGGCGGCATTTGTGAATATGGTGCTTGGTGTGCCACCCAGTGCAACTGGATCAACACCAAAGCGCCGCCAGCGCGCTCGGTACCGGCTCAAAGTTGGGCACTCGCGCGTATCACGGCACCGGGACGGTAGCGTTGAAGCCGGGGGCGTGGCCGATTTCGGCGCGGTGCACGCGGCCGGCTGCGGCGATTGGCGTAGCTGCAAGGGCGGCATTTGTGAATGAATATGGTGCTTGGTGTGCCACCCAGTGCAACTGGATCAACACCAAAACGCCGCCAGCGCGCTCGGTACCGGCTCAAAGTTGGGCACTCGCGCGTATCACGGCACCGGGACGGTAGCGTTGAAGCCGGGGGCGTGGCCGATTTCGGCGCGGTGCACGCGGCCGGCTGCGGCGATTGGCGTAGCTGCAAGGGCGGCATTTGTGAATATGGTGCTTGGTGTGCCACCCAGTGCAACTGGATCAACACCAAAACGCCGCCAGCGCGCTCGGTACCGGCTCAAAGTTGGGCACTCGCGCGTATCACGGCACCGGGACGGTAGCGTTGAAGCCGGGGGCGTGGCCGATTTCGGCGCGGTGCACGCGGCCGGCTGCGGCGATTGGCGTAGCTGCAAGGGCGGCATTTGTGAATATGGTGCTTGGTGTGCCACCCAGTGCAACTGGATCAACACCAAAACGCCGGCAGCCCGCCCAGTTTTGGTGCAAAGTTGGGGCTTCTCGTCTCAACAATTGTAGCGTTTCGTGAACGGCTGTTAGTAGTGATACTCATGTACATATCGATGTCAATCGCAATCTGTGTCGATGATCATATAATGTGTAGAGAAGCACATTTCGTGGAGGGTATGAGCTGGTAGAGCTTATGGCTCCGTCACTAGTTGTGCATGCCTTGCATGAAGGGCATCAGTAAAAGTATACCGGAGGGGGGCCCGAATACTTTTTAGCGCTTGGTCTTCGGAGGCTTAAAATTGGCCATTTTTCGAAAATTTTGCCGGCGGACCCCCCATTTTTTTTGCTGATCTCTCATACCAGAACCTATAGAAAGCTTATTTAGGCCTCCATTTGCCCATTACCGATTTCGCCCTCCGCACCCCCCTAGTGAGTGACCGGGCTACCGTTTTGGGCCCACTCGACCTGCTGCGACGGTCGTGTGAGAACGACGCGTGCGCGACGGAGCAGCGCTGGCAGGGCAGTGTGCCTGCGGTTCTGTCTCACCTGTGGGAGCCCTGTGGCAGCCCGCATAGTGGCTAGGCCAGATGTGTCGGACCAGCCCGATGAAAGCGGGAGTCCTGCCGGCACTTGCCAAAAATAGAACGTCAAACTTTTGGCAACGAGGGGTACTTTATGAGGACGTCCAAGTCCGTGTGAGGAACCGCGGCGGGGATCCAAAGTTATTAATAAGAAATGCCAGATCAGTGCGCCAGGATAGAAATTAAAAGTGGAAGCAGCGGCATCTCAGTGATGAGGACGAGGGCGAGCACAGCGACACAAAGGAGGAGGGAGCAAGAAGAGAGAGAGAGAGAGGAGAGGAAAGCGAGACGGAGCGAGAGAGAGAAAGATTCATGTGTTTAGATGAATCATTGCTGTGGTACGGAGATTGTGGGGGAGAGACCATCTGCGAGAACAGAGAACGAGTCTCTCATTTCGTGAAGAAGAGAGAAGAAGAGAGTGGGAATAGAGAGGAGAGCTGGCGAGCTAGCCATCGAGAGAGAGAGTGAGAGAGCAGCCCAGGAGGGAGGGGGGGGGGGGGGGGGAGAAGGGAGGGAGGGAGGATGTGCGGCAAGTGGGTGAGGGAGGGAGGGAGAAAAGGAAAAGTGGGGTGGAGGGTAGAGAATAAAAAGGAGAGAGGGGGAGGGGAAGGGAGGGAGGGAGGGAGAGAGAGAGAGAGAGAGAGAGAGAGGAAGACGGAGAGAGGAAGAGGGAGAGAGAGGGAAAGGAGCCCCCTCGCAAGCTTCCCCCCCTGCTCCCCCGCTCCCCTTCCTCCACCAGCCCTCCCCCCCAATCCCCCGGCCAGATGCCGCGGCGCCAGGCGGCTAACGCCACCGCCTCCGAGGGCGGCACGATGAGTGCCTCCTCCCGCCGCCTCGGCATCACCGGCTACTGGGGCCTCATGCGAGAGGGCTACGATGAGCTTGTCAAGGCCATCATCCGGCCGCCGCGGGCGCAGTACTCGATCTCCGACCTTGGGCTCGCTGAGTTCAGCTACGGTGGCGTCAACTTTGTTCGCCAGGA
>CM030932.1:5283995-5308995 GCA_018136815.1 Isochrysis galbana
CTTGGTTTAGAGTGTAGAGTGTGGGGTCTGGACAGGTCTTTTCATTGGCTAGTTTCAGTGGTTATTGGGGGTCGCGCGTGTTCAAGTGTTGGTGCTTATCCAGGGTGTTCTTTAGGGAGGCATACCCCGTACTGACCCATCATGGCCCCTCGCACCGCACAAAAGCCTCGATTTGCTTGCGCCCGGTCCCGATCCCCAGGGCCAGGGCCGTGGCCGCCAACAGCCAATCGCGTGCGATGGACGACGGAGTGTGGAGCGCCCCCACCGGGAGTTTCGGTTGTTGTTATTGTGTTGATGGCTCAGCTCATGCTAGGAGGCAGCGCATGAGAATGACCGACAGGCCCCCCGGAGGGGAATTGGAGCCTGAAGGGGAGGGCACGAGGCACCTCCCCATGTGAACCAAGTTACTACTATGAACTTAATTGAGCACGATTCCCCAAGGACACAACACTCTGTGTCTACTAGATCCATCAAGCCTCGGAGCTTCGGGCTATCGACGACGACCGGATCACCCTCGTCGCCCATTCTAACCACCTGCAAATCCAGCTAGAACGGCGCTCTACCTTCATGGCGAGCATGTCGCAGGTGCGAGTGCAATGCCAAATCTGAAACGGGATTCATCCCCCCAAGCGGGAGGTAGTTCATCGCCAGTCTATGCTGTTGTGTAGAAATGGTGGAGGCTTTTTCGAACAGCTCGATATCCTCGCTGATGAATGGATTCAGTCGACTTGCAAGGTGGGTGTAGTTGTATTTGACCATACCCACACGTGGATGCGAGTGCTCATGCAATGATTGCACCCCAACTTGCTGCAGAGGCAGCACTACGATTCGTGCGAGTGTCTCAACAAACTCCTTGTATCGTTCCTGAACTCCAGTTATGCATGTGGCGAGAAGACGCTGAGCTGCGCGGGCGTCGCCGCCTCCGAGAAGGGACGAATAGATGCGCTCACCTCCTGTGGCCCAGACTAGTTGCTGTGGCCCATAGTGAGTGAGAAAGTGCGGGAGGGTGAGATTGGATGACTTGCGGAAGATGAATTCATAGTAGTGCGAGGCGATTCGTTGCACTGGATGCCGCAAGATTGTCACACATGAACTTGAGTTGATCACTCTCCATACTGCTGCATCATCGTTCTCGCCAGCCATCTGCGGCCAACGGCGACGGCATCGCACCTGCCCGTACTCGCCGTGCTCCAGCCGCAGGAGCAGAGGGACGATCGCGGTATGGTTACCCGGAGTCGAAAAGGGGTACATGTGACCGAGGAACGCGGTGGAGCACGAGGTACGGTTACGATTCGTCACCGCTACCGGGTCACACTTGCAGGCGCAGTTGACGCATGGCAGGAGTTTCGGCTGCACTCCAATCGCTCTAGTGAGCAGCGTGCGAACGCTGGAGCCGGCCGTCTTGGGCACATGGAAAAAGAAGAGAGGGCGTGAGAGGGAGATAGACTCAGGGACGGTCCTCGTCGATGCGGCGGACAGTCTGTCCTCGAAGCGAGCCGTCTGCAGCTCGTCCATCGCAGCTGTCGACACCGATGCCGGCCCCTCCCGGACTCCCGGTAAAGTAGATCGATTGATCGAATCCGAATGGGATAAGTGAAGATTCACACCGGACGAAATAAACCAGTCTTGTAGAGGCCTCTAGTAGAGGGTCTTGTTGGCTAGCATCCCCAGCCACACAGACACCGGACGAGCCATCCACAAACCGCGCACACCCCCATCGCGGTGTAAGGGCTCCATTGCCGATGAGGCACGGTCTCTCAGCACTAGGATTATTAAACTAGGACAGACCCTAACACTGACACTCAGAGGGTGCAACTTGAGGTTCCCCTTTTTTTGAACCTACTTTTATAAGTGGGGTTCAATGGGGGCCTCGCGCCCCCCTCTCTCCATCGCGGACAAGAACACTCTGACTCTGACACTGACACTCAGAAAAAAAGGGGAAAAATCTGAAGATTCTGGGCTCTGGGCTACACACCTACTAGTCTCGGGTCTTCTCGTCACTCGTCACTAACTGACACCGCCCTTATCTTCCCTCCCTCCACCTCGTTCCCTGCCCCCCTTCATTCCTTTTTCTTCGGTTTCCGGGGTCCGGCCTTGGTGCGCTACCTAAGGCCTAGTTCGGAGTGTGGGTTTGGGCAAGCCTTTGTCGGAGCGAAGCTCGTTTCCTCTTTGGAAACGAGCCGCGAAGGCGCACCGGCGGCTAGCGCGGCGCACGGTCCATCCGGGGAGCCCGGAACCGGTTCATCGGGAGAACGGGGAGGTTAAATGACGGGCATGTGAGATGGATGGGAAAGTGGCACGGAATGCGAATCGGAGAGACGGAGGATGTAAGGAAGGGCGCGGCGAGCAGATACCGCTTGCTTATGACTCGTATGGACTCGTAGACTCGAAAGGAAGACTCGGAAGACTCGGGGCTTGGGGGTACTCAGGGGGCTGCAGGTCACCAACAGGCGATACAGTGGGTAACACACAAATCAACACTCTGTACTCAAACATTCACGGTAACAGGCCGGAAACATACGTTAAACGAACCCCTCTGATGCGCAGAACCAGGAAGGAGCGCCCACCAGAAAAAGAGGAGAGAGAGAGAGAAAACGAGGACTCGAGGGTCAAAACACAATTCGGACTCCGGCTCGGACTACAGAGTAAAATCCAGTGCCCTCGCGAGTCCTGCCTCGAGTCTCGCGGGGCAGCGCCGAAGGACGCTGAAGGACGCTGAAGAACGCTGAAGGACGCGCTGCGGGACACCGCTGAAGGACACCGCTCCCGAAAGCCTAAAGCCTAAAGCCGTTATGCGTAATAGCGTGGAAATACATACTAAGAGATTTCTACAGAGTCGAATTTGAGTCACACGAGTACCACTACATACCTATCCTAGAGTCTACACTAGTGAGGTTCACCACCTTGGTCAGGGGCCTTACCCCGCCAAAAGCGCACTGACTGCTCTGTGCGCACGCATAAAGCCGCTCAAGTTGACGCTCAAGGGAGAAAGCCCAAACTCAAGAAACCGCTAGAACTCAACACCCCCGTATTTATTGAAAACGAGAAAGGTAGACTGCAACTGAGCGAAAACACCCGCCTCGTAGCGAAAGCGCTTGGCCTCGCGGAAAGGCTCGCATAGAATGATGTGTCGTCCCGTGTGAAATGACCATCTGAAAATGTGAACGATCACTACAGGTCATCTACGATGAACACCGCAGCACGCGGAAACAACGGGACCCTGGAACAATTTTAAGTTTAAGACAAACAGGTCACCCAGTGGCACATGAGGGAGTCGAGAACACGCCGCTGAGGACAGGTGCACCCCGCTCCGCTCGGACCCCCCACATGACCCGAGCTCCTAAGTAAGTAGAGCACGAGGGGAGTTGGAGTTGCCGCAAGGCGGGGAATGAGGGTGAGGAAGGGAAGGGGGCGTGGCTACGAGTATGCGATCTAGTGCCGCGGGCGAGGCGAGAATGTTAAAAGGTTGTTTTTCCCCTCCCCCATGGTAGGGGAGGAGTGGGAGTGGAGAGAGAGGGGGGCTCGTGCCCCCCCATGGGCGAACTAAGTATAAACTTAGTTGAGTACACAATGACAGGAGATGAGTATACCATTATAATCACAGGCCGAAACCGTTCGAGGGCCGCACGCCGTGCCGGCTGTGTAGGTGCGCCACTGGAGCTTTTGGTGTGTTGGGAGCCTCAACACCTTATAGCCAATGATGGAGTGCCTTGGGTGGGGGCCCATGCAGCCAGGGTGGAAAAATACCGTGGGGAAGGACAAAGTTGTTAGGAGTTGGATACACGGAGTACGCCGTCCCCCCGAGTCCGATACAACCAGTTTCGATGTCGGCGGCGGCGGCGTGCGGGCTCGACGTGTGGGCCCGGCTCGACGCCGAGCAGGAGGCGCGGAGGCAGCGGCGTGAGGAACGGCGCGAGCAGGCGGAGCGGCGGCAGAATATTCAGCACGAATCGCCCGCGCAGTCCCTCGGCGTCGAGCGCTTTCACAGCGGCCTTCTCGCCTCGCGCCGCTTTGTGCTCGACATGGCCATCTTTGCGGAACACATCGTGATGAACGACGTGCACGAGGGTTTCTTCCAGTTCGACGAGGCGTGTGAGGCGCGGACAGTTAGCACGAGCGACGTCGTACGCGCCCGCTCGCTATCTGCCCGCCTCCGATGCCGTGAGATGGCGCCGTGGTGGGCACCAGACAAGGTGGGCCAGCTGTCGGAGTTGCCGGCAAGCAAAGCTTCGAGCTGCAGTGTGCGACTGCGTCGCGCCGCATGGGCCATTGGCTTCGCACGGCGTTGGTCGCCTGAAGTTATTGCGTGGATAGACACAGGCGTCGGTATGGAGAAGGCGGTGAGCGTGCTTAGGCTATGGGGGGACAGCGACACGGAGCCAACCATAGCCATCGCGTTCAGGGGAAGCAAGGCAGCCGCCGACTACTACATAACTGACGCTAACCCTTTTCTCGTCCCGCTTCCTGGCGCGGGCGCGGGCAAAACCGACAGAAACGGCCGTGTGTCCAGCAATGGAGCCGCGCTGCCCCCGTTCTATGATCCGCAGGATGGTATCGATGAGGAGCAGGTACGGCTAAGAGAGGATATGAGTGCGTGATCCACGAGCCCACGCTCGTATTGACAAGTGAGGGGTTATCTCCCTCGTGGTGTCGTGCTGATACCCGTCTCCCACAACTCATGCCCTCCCTCCCCCGCCCCCTCTGGCCACTTTCATCCAATCTGTGCAGGCGCGCTTCATGCCACTACTCACCTCGGCACCTTTCCCATGTGCAACGCTTGGTGTGTGGCGCGCCTATGCGGGAAGCTCAGGTCGATGTGCGGCCATGGAATCCCCACGGCAGCGCGTGCGCCTGGCCGTTGAGGAGGCGCTCCGTGCATTCCCACGGTCAAAAATTGTCGTCACCGGCCATTCGCTCGGAGGAGGGCTTGCCGCGCTTTGCGCGTACGATCTGATTCGGTGTGCACTAAAACAACCGGACTGCCACATGTAGAGGGCCCGCCTGCGAATATCGGATGAACTGCGAATATCGCGGTCCGCAGATTGCAGCTGAAGCGTTCGATCATGCTCACAGACCTCACTGGCCTCAAACATTGCTTTTCACAGATGCTGCGCACCTTTACGAGATGCTCTTGAAAGATCCGGTGGCGCTCTTACCCTCCTCACATTTGCTGGGCCAAGAATGTTCAATCGCGCCTTTTTCGATGTTGTGGCGGAAATGGAGGCGGCGGGTGTGATTCACGCGCTTCGAGTAGTTGTAGGCGCTGATGTCATCCCGCGCCTAGCCCCGCATTGGTTAGGAGGTTGGCCACCATGCCGAGGCAAGTTGCTCCTACTACCACCAGCCAGCCACGTCGGGGATGGTGTTCTGCAGGGAACCAAAGCCGTAGGGTTTGAAGATAGTCTGAAACGTGCCGAGGACTCTGTTGACCAAGCGATTGCTCCCAGTGACGCGCCAGCTGCCAAAGCGCTTCCGAGAGCGTCATGGAGGGACATCTTCCGCACAGTAGATGGCTTGTGGTCGCAGAGCATTCAACCGGGCGCGGCGGTGATGCGTCCTGAGGACGCCGAGGATGCAGGGAAGGAATCTACTGGTATGATGAGTACACTTGTCAAGAAGGACTCTGCTTGGGGAGTTGTGCGCAAGTGGTTTAGCACTAAAGGAAGACACGATGCCTCGCCAAGTCTAGAAGCAGGACCGGAGCGATCCGGTTGGGAGGTGGTATTCAACTGGCTCACAAGCAAGGATCGAGCTCACCTTGGCAAGATGGGCTTGCACAACGGCAGCCACATTAGCTTTGATGACACGGACTTGCATGATGCGAGAACCTGGCGTATTCTTCCGTGAGTCGCATGCCAATAGCCAATGGCCCTAGTGCTTGAAGGAAGGATGTCTCGCCAGGCCCTCAGTGCGCATACCCGTCACCCTGCACCACGCATGGCTCTCCTCATCTCGCCCGATGTTGCCGCATTGAGCAACTCAAACATGAGAGTGCCTCGAAACGAGTACCTCACCAAGCGTGATTACGGCTAGAATGGCATATCAGTAGTCTCACTAATCCTGGTCCATTTTCCCTGTGCAGGGGAGATGCCCACGCGTGCCATGCTCTTTATCTTGCGGGTGAGGTTTCCGCAGCCCTTACACCAGCGGTTCCGCGTGATCCTTCACTGCATGAAGATACTTGGCACTTCTCAGAATGGCCACTTAGTGCGAGGAAGGACGCAGGGAATGGCACGCGGGGCTCTTGTGCGCTGCAATAAGGTGCCTTCATGAGGTGCCCGTCGGTGGAAACTAGATGTACTCAACTCTATGTTGAGTCTTGCAAGCTGCCCACGCACGTCCCACAAGAAGACGGGGTTGCCGCCTACTGCTCGTAGTGGCGTATTCATCGGCCTTTCCTGATTCAAAGTATCTTAAAGAACATCTACTACTAAAGATACTGATTCCGGTACAATGAGAGTGAAAAAATATCTGAAGATTCTGGGCAACTCGCCTACTAGGTCTAGGTTTCCCAACTATCAGTAAACTGATAGGGTCATGGAGCGCGCGCCGCCGCCCTCCCTCGCTGCCGCTGCCCTCGCCGAGATGGACGAAGGCTTGAGTGACACGCCGCTGTCGCCGAAGCGACCGCGTCAGGACGACCCTCCCAGCCAGGTGGGCACAGGAGCCAGCCTGCCACGCCCGCGAACCACCGCGAACGCCACGAACAAGGCCGCCATGCTGGCAGCAGCCAGCATGCAGCACACCCCCTACACAACACACAGCCACACCAGACACACCACACCAGTGGACCAGTGGGACGCTTCCAAAGGGAAGGCCTCCGGGCCGGGACCCTACACAGCCGCGGTACCGCCCTCGCGCTCCGGCGCGAGGGGCCGGCCCGGCACCATCTGCAGCAGAACCCCCATGGGGGAATGCCGCATCAAAACAAGGAGCTAGACAAAGAGCAGACTAGGCCCCCCAGCAAGGGGCACAAGAGCAAAAGGAGAGGCAACACAGGAGGGGTACTCTCCAGCGCCGCCGAAGGCCAAGCAGACGAGCGCGCCCCAGGCGCGCGATTGACGCAAGCGGCACAGGCCCAGGAGGCCTACCACAACAACCACCACCTTGAGAGAGGGCCACCACAAAGCACAAGCCACACATATCCCTCGGAAGGGGGCGACCACACAATGGCAACATTGGGCCATATGGACGCTAGGGATACGAGAACATACGCGAGGCTAACCCCGCCCCCCGCCCCGGTCACACAGGTGGCCCTACTCGACGAAGACCTAGAGCCAGAGCCCGAGGAGGAAGCCGAATTTCCAGACTCCCACAAGATCATAATCACCTTTACGGCGTACGAGAAGGGACATAAGGCCAAGGACGAAGAGGTCCTAGGCGCGATCGTCGCACACCTCAACAAGTTGGAGGGCGTAGACCTCGAGCCCGAATTCTTGTCTAAGAGCGCCTCCGGCCCTTGGGAGATTCTCGTCACGGCGGACTGCGCCAATCAATTCCGCGAAGAATTCAAGGACGTGGCGGGAATCAAACTCGACGACGAAGAACCCGACGCCAGAAAAATTGATAGAATCCGCGAACTTAACGCCACGATAGACGCAATTCGGAGAACATCCAAGCCCACGAACAAAGAGAGCTTCGACTCCCTCAAGTGTGAGGAAAGAATGACGAAGGAGTTCTTCCAAAAGTTCCATTCACGGGCATCCAACAGCGCAATCCCGGAACTATACGTCACAGGCGACTGGAACGCCCCAAGCCACGACGCGGGAGGCACAACCACCGACGACGAAGAGATACGCAAAGAGCTCCGCAAATACTACGTGTGGCTATATCAAGAGAGACAACACGAGAGAGACCGCGATCTAGAGGCGGTACTGGAGGCACACCCCATAAACACGCGGGACAAAAAGGCAATAGAGGGGAGAATCACAATGGAAGAAATGCTGGACGCCATAGCACAAATAGGCAGCGGCAAGAGTGCGGGACCGGACGCGCTTCCGGCAGAATTCTACAAAAGCTTCACAGAACTAGTCAAACACGACTTCTTAAGAGTCCTAAACCACGCACTGGAACAGGGGCATCTGAGCGTGTCCATGAGAGAGGGGGACATAATACTCTTGTATAAAAAGGGAGACACACGAGACCCTAGGAACTATAGACCTATAACGCTGCTCCAAAGCGATTACAAAATACTAGCTAAGATACTCACGAATAGATTGAAAAAGGTGATCGGAAACATCATTTCGAAAGACCAATTAGGCTTCGTCCCACACCGCCTGATCGGCGAAGCCACGCATCTACTGCAACTGACGCACGCTTACCTCGAAGAAACGGGGGACGACGCGGCAAGAACCGCCCAAGCGGGCATGGGTAGACAACCCAAAAAACGGATAGACATAAGCGACTTGAGGCCCGTTTTCAGTATGAACGACAACGGCGGGCTCAAACCCAGCAAGGAACTAGTAAATCTAGCCACAAAGCTGAGGATAGCACACGCTGTCGAGGAACCCAAGGAGCAACAAAACAAAGACGAATAAGCCAACAAAACGTAGAACAAGGTCAACATCAGAGACGCAGCCGACCCGGCGCCACTGTCACAATAGGCGCGAGCGAAGGCAGACGCGAACGCCAAAAGAGAAGACGCAACAGGCCTGCCCGGCCCCCGCACTCTGAACCAGGCCTTAGGTAGCGCACCAAGGCCGGACCCCGGAAACCGAAGAAAGAGGAAAGAAGGGGGGCAGGGGAAGAGGTGGAGGGAGGGAAGTAAGGGCGATGCAAGTAGAGAAGGGAGACCAGTCCCAGTCAGTAGTAGGTGTGTAGCCCAGAATCTTCAGATGTTTTTTTTTAGGTCTAGGTTTCCCTGTCATTGCTACGACACCGCCCTTACATCCTCTCCCTCCACCTCTCCACCTCCTCCCTTCCCCCCCTTCGTTCATCGGTTTCCGTTTCCGGGGTCACCTTGCCACAATATACACATCTCCGATGATGACGGCGAGAGACACGCACCTACACTTCAAACATATAACCCATAGACGGATAGGCACCTACAACCGATTCGCGGATAGGGACAAAACCTGCCGCATGTGTAAGTAAAGAGGCTAACGAATCTTCCATCCACTTGGGCGAATGCCCGAGGATAGTCAAGATACTCGAAACACTCGACAAACTAGCAAGATACACACCCCGGAACGATAGAAGCAGGGAAGAGGTCATCATAGATAATCTCTTCATGTATCCCGGGGGGAAAACGCCAAGATCGCTCACCATACTATACACTATAGCATGGAGATATACGGCTAAAAAGTTCCGTCCTACATTATAGGACCGCGTCCTACGATTCCGGTGTATTTGTAGGACCCTGAGCTTGAAAGACACACAACTTTCGAGAGTGAAGGATTGGGACTTCCCACCAACTGAAGGATAGTCCCAACTCAGTCTTGAGATCCTTAGCTCCCACTATGGCCAAGGCTGTAGACTTCGTCTTGACCGAGCTTTCGGCTCCAGCGTGAACTGAGTACTTCGGCCATCGGAGGCCACCGGGTGCGTTGAGAGTTTTGTTTTTGCCCCGCAAGAGGCAAAAGCAGCCAAAACTCTCATTGGGCTTCAAAACCAAGCTTGGTCTCCGCTGAAGGTCGAAAAGAACCCATGCCAAAGAGCATTTCATCTCGTGGGAGCAAGTTCTACGTTCTAGGGAGCTCATCATGAGCCTCAAATCGTGTCCTCAGGTGTTCCCGAACTGCGAATAACAATGGACGGGGAATACTATGTGAGCATTAAAGGAAAGTGGTATGAGGCGGAGCTCTCATACTTAGGCACACCCATAGTCGGGGAAAGATTGCACACCGCACCCACGAACTTAGATCCATCCCCTCCGGCGCACTGGGGGGAAGGGTACAAAACCAATAAGAGGCTAGAGTACCCGCTAGCAGACGAATACACACTAGACGGTAAGACGCCGCTGGACGGCACCGGTGTAGAACATATCACCGAGGCCCTCCAGCAAGCGAAACGCAAGCGCAAACGCCACACGGGATTGAACAAGTGGGAGGATAAACTGCAAACCTCAGACGACACATGGGCGCATCTCGCAAAGCTATACACCTCGCCAATGATAACGACGCGGGACACGCACTTGCACTTCAAACATATCACACACAGGCGAGTAGGCACATATAACCGTTTTCCGGGCAGAGATAAAACATGCCGGATATGTGGGGAGGCGGAGGAATCCTCGATCCACTTAGGTGAGTGCCCCGGGATAACTAACATTCTAGGCGAACTAAATAAAGTCGCACGCTTCTCACCTGAGGTTGAAAGGAGCAGAGAAGAAATCATTATAGATAACCTATTCGTTTTCCCGAAAGGAGACGCCCCGAAAGCACTATGTATACTATACCTATTAGCATGGAGATACATAATCACGGACTTCTATAGGATACACTACGATGGTGTAAAATTTTCGGAGGAATCAGTACTGATAAGAACCATAGAGAGATATGCCCTGTTGAGCAAAGCACTCCTATTCGCACAAGAAACCGATTTGACGAGGACAGCCCAGGCGGGCATGGGCAGGCAACCAAAGAAAAGGGTAGACATGAACGACTTGAGACCCATTTTTAATAGAAACGACAAAGGCGGACTTAGACCCAATGCAGAGTTAGTGGTACTAACCACCAAGCTAGGGATCGTCCACGCTGTCGAGGGGATCATGGAGTAAGACAACCTTAGCAATTGAAGCTTTGGCACGCCACTAGAACTTGATGCCGGGGACACTAGGAACCAAACCCAAATAACACAACCAAGACGAAGACGGACAGACACACACGACACTATAGACAAATTCGGAAGGCCTGCCCGAGCCCCACACTCCGAACCAGGCCCCAGGTAGTGCACCGAGGCCGGACCCCGGAAACCGAAGAAAAAGGAAAGAAGGGGGGCAGGGAAAGAGGTGGAGGGAGGGAAGTTAAGGGCGGTGTAGATAGCAAAGGCACAGGTGTGACCCATAGCTAGTAGGCGAGTAGCCCCGAATCTTCAGAAAGATTTTTTTTTTTCGTGTCCTCAGGTGTTTGCGGCAATTCGTAGGACAACGCCGTTTTTTGCCGGGAAGGCTTCTGCAAGTGGCAAATAACTCATTATGCTTTGAGAATGGTGTCTTGAGCCTCTAGGAGGACTCAATGAGGGCAATGAGATGAACACAGAAACCAAATCCTAGCTCCCCATTCCTAGATTGAACCGTGTCTTCGTAGTGCACAACGTCGTCCTACATTGTAGGACTCGTCCTATAAAAAGCTGGGTGCATGCTTCTGGTGTTTTGGACAGTCCTTGGTGGCTTCCGAGTCGAGCAGGCGCTTCATGCTTTACGACCGCACGAGTGGCTTCACCCGGAGCGGCGGCTCCCTTAACCAGTACCTCGGCGCTACACGAATCCTCACTCATCTGCAAGGAGTATGCGGACAGTGAGCGCTGCAAGTCATACCTTTCTTTTTGACCCTTGCTACCCCCACGACCGCCCGCGTGGCGACTTCTCGCGAGCGTGGGCGGTCTTTCTTTCCCCTCCCTCCTACCCATCTCCCCGTCAGACAAAACGAACAGTGCCACGTGAGGGGGGAGGGGAATTCCTCCAGGTGCTGCTGCTTCCGCTCGCCCGGCGCTGCCCTCGCTCAGCCCAGCCACTGTCCCTCCCGGTCAGGAGACGTCGGCGAGCCTCTCCGCCCGCCTCCGTGGACGCATATCCTCCCGCCTATGGGACGTCTGCGCGCCTTCGTACGGTGGGGTGGGGTGCAACCACCTGCTTTGGTTTGGCTGAAGAGGAGCGAGGGCGCGGTGAAAGGGCGGGACTGGCTGCGATGTCCCCTTTTCTGCGGTCAAATCGCAGCGGCAGGCACACACGCGCTCGACCGCCAAGTGCAACCTTGCGTTTGCGCTGCGGCATAAGCCTCGTAAGCGCAAGAAGGCTCTGTACGCTTGTAAGGGACGGTGCGCATGTGACTTGTTTTCGCAGTTGTTCAGTGGCAAATCCTAGCATATAATTTGCCGAATACAGTTGCAGAAATACGTGGAGTTTATCGTCTGCTGTGTTCGCAATTGTGTACATATCAGCCGACAATGAGCTTAAATGACTCGCAATTCTAATTGCCAGTGTCCACTCTTTGGCGCCAATTGCATCATTGCATTTTCTATAAAGTTCAAACAAGAAGTCTTTAGGCATCTCCATCTGATACGTTACCGGTGACATATGAAATGCTTACTAGATACCGGTGCAAAAAAGAAGTCGTTCGGTGAGTATACACCTGAAACCTGCAAGTTTGTACCTTAATAAGGGAGTCCTTTAGGTAGAACTTATACCGTCCACATGGGGGGCATTTGCCAAAAAAACAACCAAACCTGAGGTTGCACCCTCTTGTTGGGTGGGTGAGTTGATTCAGAGGCTACACGCACGCATCACAAAAAAAATCAAAATTTTGCCCAAAATTTGGGTACCTTGGCAGCAAATTTTGACCTCAAAATTTGGGGTGCTCAAGATCAAAACTTTGGCGTATGCCAACATGCCAACCTCGACGAAACAAGAGAGCGGAGAGCCGGGCCTCCTCCTGGCACTAGCCACTAGCAGAATGGGAATAAGCATTCGATAGAGTTAGCTGGGAGTTTTACGCTCTTCGGTCGTCGTCGCGCGCTATCCGCTATTCTTATCGTTCTTCGATCGTCGTTCTTCGTTCATTCTCGATTCTCGTTGTCGCTCATTCTTATCGTTGCGCGCGCCACCCGCCGCACACCTGCCGCACGTCCGCACGTCCGCACCTATAAATTCTACTGGACCACCTTATTTGGCACAATGCTGGCGCGGTGTGAATTGTACGGGGACGATGGGGCGTCGCCTTCGAGCCCTGGCCTGCTTCTCAATGCTGCTCGCCGGCGTGGCGGCAGGTGTGGCGGTGCGTGGTGGGCCGAACGGGCTCGTGGTGCTCGGCGAGGCTGAGTGGCGAGCCCGCGCGCAGCAACATGCCGCTCGCGTCCGCTCGCTCCTCGAGCCAGGCATGCTGCCTCCAGCGCCGCCAAAGCTTACCAAGAAAGGGCTGCCAAGTGCGAGGGCGAGCACGCCGCTCGACGGCTGGCGACCGCTCGATCCGAACCATCCGGTCTTCAACTTTTTTGAGCAGTACTACGGTATTACCGGCGGGAAGGGCACGCGCCGCCTAGCGCGATGGTCACCGGAGCTTGCCGAAGGAGCACCCGGAGTCTTCCTCGAAGGTGCGACAGCAGCGGATCTTTGCAACGGTGTTCTGCATATGCGAGGCGCCAGGGTGGTGGAGAGGCCGCTGGAACTGCAGTGTGGGACCACAACCGGTGGGATATTGTACGAGCCATTCCACTGTCGTCCTGAGAATCTGGACGCGACAGCCTTCCTTTGGTACCGGGCGGTCCTGGCGGCAACTCTTGATGCGGAGCCCATCTTGCATTGCTACGGACTTCACGAGTGGGCGATGCAGTACTGGCCTGAGGGTGCGGACCCGCCGCCCTCAGCCCGTTACCAGGCTAGTGCGATGCCACTACGTGTTAGTCGAGAGACGCTGAACGCGGCAGTCGAGTCTGGTGTCAGCTGTACCCATGTCGATGCATTGCGCTTCTTCGCTCCGGCGGCCGCCGGGTTCAATAAGCACGGCGGCCGGCTCGAGAGGACGGACCAGCTTCGGCTGGAGCAGCCCGGATGCGTGCACGCTCACATGGACCTTCTGAAGGCGGCGATTCGGCTTTCGCCCTGGGTAAGCTTGGCGTGCGAATTCGTGGAAGCTTGCTTGTTTGGTAGCTCAATGAGTTGGGTGGTTAGCAACGATGAGCTGGGTTGGGGATTTTCAGATCGAGGCCTCGGGAAGACGGCATTTCGGGCATTTATGCCGGGCGCGGAAAGCAGACGAGGGTTGGGAAAGTCTTGGCTGGAGTTGCCACGAGGAGTCGTCGTCCATCCACATCCCAGTGCGAAAGAGATGCACCTTGGGGAGTCCCCCTAACCACTTTGCACTGCCTCCTCTGATCGCAGCTCTCCGCTGAGCTTCTATGTGACTGCCTTGAAATCGCTCTTGAAGCGCGTGCCCTCGACGTTGCCGCCTCGCCCTATGATGCATCCGCTTTTGGTCTAGATCCCATCCCGGTGCGCGAAGTTGCGATGTAGAAGCATTTCGCACTTGACGCATCTTGCCAAGGCACCCGGCCTCGAATGCTTCCAGGACACTCGCAACTCACGCACTCGCGGCTGCTCCTTTACATTGGCATTGCTCGTGTCGTGACATTCAGATTTCTGTTCGTACTCATGTCAATGCAGGTCGAACTTGCCTCTGGTCGCTCCCAGTACAAGGAGGAGCAGACAAAGCTTATGCACAAAGCCGCTCCGGTGACACCGCTGGCCACTATGCTTCTCAGACCCCAGAGGACCACCTCTTCCGCCAGCTAAGTCAAGATGCCTCCTCGCCGTTCATCTGGTTCACTATCGGGTCCCTGTAACGACCGCTTCGCTCCCACTTTTTCGCTACTTCATGCTCACTGCTTCCTTTGTGTGCGCCGATTGTCATTGCACTCGCCCCCAACTCATTCATCCGATAGGTGCGCTTATCTCTCCTCACCGCATTCGACGTGTACCTCTCTTCCGCTTTCACCACGTCTGAGTTGCGCCAAGCTGCCGAGTCGCCAAAAGACGAGCGCTTCGCTGTGGCCACTCCTGCTGGACCGCCATGGCGGCGCTCATTGCTCCCGCCCTCGGGAGCAGGCAACGATTCAGAGCATACCGACGCACAGCCCGCCTTTAACACACGGAGCATTCGTGCATCTCGGAAACAGAGCACGCGTGGGGGTGCGCCAATCATGCGTCAGACATCCTACAGTGAAAAGCGCCATAGACGGGAGCTCATTGTATCCCCCGACTCATGGGTCGAATCGAGCCAGGGTCTAGTTGCTAGTGAAAAGCCTGATCAATCGCCGCCTCACGCGCGGGCGGACCTCGATAGTAGCCGAGAGACGCTCTCTCCTTGCTATCCAGCCGACGCATTTCTCGCAGGCGCAGCGGCTTCAGCGCTCACCGTTTTCGCATGCGGATATGTACTGGGCTACGATCTCGCCTTCGAGCCTTCTTATTACCTCACTCTCACTGACTTGCTCAGTGTTGAGCCTAGTTGCAAGGACGTGGCGAGTTTCTCTAGCTTTTGTTGTGGACCTGAGTTGGGCGCGGCCTGCATGCCGCGCTTCGCGGCCAATGAGGACCTGATAGCTCTCTTTTTCGGAACTTCCAGTACCCAGGGCGGAGAATCCGCCCTTATCGATCTCGTGGAGTAGGAGCAGCAGTGAGCCGCCACCGGAAGAATTGGTGCCATGATGGGAGCCTGGCCCTGCGACTAACCTTCTATGACCTTTGCCCGTATGCCTAGTCCAGTACCGCAAGCCCCCGAACACCACAAACGGACCTACATACTAGCTAGCAGCTGATAACGAAGGAACATCTCTCTTCTGACTTGGCTTTCCATCAAATCCGAACCTTGATTACTCCCACTGCTCATGAGTACACTGCCATCAGAATATGCCACTTGAGGTCCAATTTATTGTTGACCTCTGCACTCCCCCGATATTGTTATGAAATGTTGATCAAATTTACGCGGTGCGGCAAGGGGATAGGAAAAAAAACCTGCTAATAATATTCTTACGGCACATGCACATGCGGCCGTGGACGGAAGCTTGTTATAATACAGCCATATATCTGCATTGGAATCCTTTTTTTGTCGGGTATAATGCGGGCACATCGTGCGGGTGACGAATTGGACAGACCTATTGGGTCTCGCTGAGGGGCAATGAGGAGGGAAGCAAGCCGGCGGCAGGCGCAGGCGCGGCAGTCTGCACTAGGGACTCGACAGCTTCGTAGTCCGAATTTATGTAGGTGTAGCCCGTCGTCTCGCTCTCTTCCCTCACGTAACCGTTCACGAATCGTCTGATGAACGCTGGCGTGAGCGTCCAGTATTGAGTGGTGTCACGTTTGTTACGACCGTTGCCGATTGGTGTTGTGAGCCGCACAATGTACTTTTTCTCCAAATGCATTTGGTACATTTGCTGGATGATGTAGCTGATCTCATCTGCGCGGTCAATCACGAATGTGACGCTGCGCGGTGGGGGTTCGGATGCGGAGAGGCCTTGTCGTGCCATCTGTCGCCTCCATTGTCGTTTTTGACGCTCGGAAGCGCTTCTCGAATCCGAACCGTGGCGGAATTCTGCGGTTTCGGGGGTTTGGGTGAGGGTGGTCTGGCGAAGGCTCATAATGTTTGGTGGGGGTGGGTCGTCCTCTGATATAGGTCGGAGAAAAAAGTTGCTCGACGTCCCACGGGCGTTTTTGGCTTCGAGGCGAGTTTTATTTTTGAGGCGAGTTTTATTTTTGAGGCGAGTCAGCTCGCTACCCTCCTCTACCGCTGCCCGCAGAAAAAATTTCTCGCCGTCCGACTGCCCCTTCGAGATCTGGAGGTCCCTGGGGGAGGTCCCTGGGGAGGTCCCCACGGAAGCCGTGCCGGCTGCGCGATGCTAGTGCACGCTGCGCATGGCTACGTGCGCGCTGCGCATGGCTGCGTGCGCGCTGCGTGCAGCTGTGTGCAGGCAGGCGCAGCTGCGCAAACGGCGAGGAGGGGGGACGGCGCAGACAAAACAGGCAGCGCGCGACTGGAGAGGGATAGGCGCGGCACGGGGCGGCTGGGCGCGGCTGGTAGGGGGGGCACGGCGAGAAGCGAAGCTATAAACCCGGCGGAAACATGATCAGACCGATGTACATCACGCGTGGCCTGCCGGGCTGGGCGACCTGCCCTGGCCTGAGGAAGTCCACGGGTCGAATCCGGCCGGAGCAGCTGAGGCGAAATTTTTTTGCCCGATCGGCTGGCGGATGCCGGCTGGACACACCCGGTGGGCGGATGCCGGCTGGTCCCATCGAAGGGCCTCTGGCGGGTGCCGGGTGCCGGCTGGACCCATCGGAGGGGCCTACCCCACAAAATCGCCCACATTGTCTATTCATCCCGAGGGCGAGGACGGCGGCGAGAGCGACATCGAATGAGAGGCGACAGGCGAGGGCGAGCGAGGGGAAAGCTGTGATGACAGGGGCTGGTGATACATGGTGGGGTCGTACGGCACTTTTGGTCGGAACACACGAGATCGTGACAACAGTCTCCATCGTTTGCACACTCTCCATCCACATCACTACATCTGACATTTGTCTAATTGCTTCTTTGTGAGTGAGTACCAATACCACGACGGTGACGACGACGTTTCGTGCGAAAAACGCGATGCGGGTCGCACCGCTCCCTAGCATACATTTGGGCTAGGACAGGTAGGCGCCTCTTCCCCCGGGTCGACGACGGATGCATGTGGTGCCTTTTTCGCATTGGAGCGACGATATCCCACCGTCTTTACTCGCGCCCCGCGAAAGGAGCATTCGCCGTTGCTTCGGGCTTGCTTGGTGCGCGTGAACCCGCTGTCGGGTGGGCGCTCGGGCGAGCTGTGCGACTTTTGGCTTTTGGGTGACCCCCGATTGGCGCGGTCAAGGTGTTGGGAAGCTACGGGAATGTTGTATCCAGGCTCTTTGGCAAGAATGTTTCGGCCTGAGTACGAGCCTTCTTCGTTATCTACCGTCTTCTAGGTTCGTCGTGGTCGCTCCAGGCGAGTTGATTCGGATTCTCCCTGGGCTCAAGTTCGGGTTCGCCGATTTTTGTCTCGAAAATCGAAGGAGTTGAGTTTTAATTTATTTACCTGGAATTAACTTGTTGAGGGTGGCTACGAGTCCCTACGAGTCTGACGAATTGGGATGGCCCATAGGGCCTAAAGGCAATGAGGAAGGAGGCAGACCGGGGGCAGGCGCGGCGGAGGAGACGACTTCAGAGACGCTGACGGGCCGAGGCCCGTCAGCAGAGGAAGGCGGGCAGGCGGGCTTGAGCGAGGGCGAGGACGGCGGCGAAAGCGACATCGAGCGAGAGGCGAGAGGCGAGGGTGAGTGAGAGGAGGGCTGTGTTGGCAGGGGCTGGCGAGGCGAGGAGGGATTGTAGGGTACGAGTATTACGAGAGCGAGAGCGACGAGAGCGAGAGCGACGGATGACGACTGACGACAGGACGTCGGACAACGATGCAGAAAACAACAGGATGCACCGACTCACGAACGCACTAGAATCATTCACCCAAACCAAGCAAAACATGAAATAACCGAGACCCCACATCGCCGGTAACTCAAACACGTCGCGAGAGACAAAGAGAGAGAGCGAGAGAGAGAGAGAGAGAATCCAAAGCGATATGGTCGGAGCGTGTCTTCGCTTTGGATTTTCCCACCAAGGCAGAAAGTCGAAGAGGAACGTTATGTCGCGCAACCGCGGCGATCACATTGGATACAGATCTAGGGCGGTCAAACACGCCTTTTAACTTCTAAGGGTGAAAATTCACCAAGTCAAGATTGAGGTTTTATCACGCGATTTCTAGGGAATTACCCTGGAAATGGGTATATTAGGCAGAATCTCATAAGAAATATGCACATTTTCGACGCCATCCAACACACAGACCCAAAAACGTTTTCGCGCTCGTGCGAAATTGACGTCGACCACAAAAGTGCACCACAGGTCGCGCTGTGCGACGCGCGCCTGCGTTCCCCGGGCACGGTTACCCCCGGACAGGCAGTACAGAGCCCTGCGCGATCGCACGGCGTCGCCTGCGCCCTCCACCTCGCCCCTGCTGGCATCTGCTGCCAGCCTCTCGCGCGCGTACAGTGCGCGGCTGGCCGCGAGCCGTCAAAATGACGGTGCTGCGCATGATGGGCTGGCCCATCACACGCGGCACCGCCTCAGTATGGTGGGAGGGGGTGCCTGCTGGCCTCCTGGCCGCGCAGACCCTCGCCAGAGCCGCCACAGGCCGCGTGCGAGGCCACTGGCGAGGCCAGCGACCATCGCTGCGGCCGCCATCGCGCGCCGCCGCAGGAGAAAAAGATCAAATTGATTATAGTTTTGCCGAATTATAACTATAGTAACTCTAATTTTAGTCTTCATTTCACCAGTCCAACACACATATGAGCACAATACATGACCATCAGCATGCCCAAATGACAATGTTTCGGTAGCCAACCAGTCTTACCATATGAGACTGTCGAATCATCGAAAGAAAAGGAGGGGTTGTCTCTCGAAATCGAACGTGAGACGCTCGAAGACACGAGGCTGTCCGTCAATTCAGCACGTCAATGCGAAAACAAAACTACTTTTTGTGCTCCATGTTGGGATGTTGTGCTATAAAAACGGGCAAACTATTGACTGGCCCGTGCTTGGCGGGCACGACTTGTGTGTCTCCGAACGTGAATGGCCTTGGAGGTCATCCGTGTGTACAAAAAATTCCAAAAGTTGGCTCAAGATGAGCGCAAAGCAGCCGGTGTCCAATCGTGATTCACGACACGATTGCCCACAGAAATCGATCGCAACCATCACGCCTGAAGCTTTCAGGCCGGTGCTTGGCTAGATTACATGTTGAATCTACTAGTAGCCAAAAGAACGGGCGGTCTAGAGCTCGAAATTCGCCCTTCTGCCCAATTTTCGAGCCCTCCGTGCGGAGAAAACTTCTCACTTTAGACGTCAAACAAAAAAAAAAACATCTGAAGATTCTGGGCTACACACCTACTGAACTAGGACATTCTCCTGTCACTTTGGACATCGCCCTTCTCTTCCCTTTCCTCCACTCCCTCCCCTTCCCCCCGTCTTTCCTTTGTCGTCGGTTTCCGGGGTTCGGCCCAGGTGCACTACCTTGGGCCTGGTTCAGAATGTGGGTTCCGGGCAGGCCTGTTGTTTGTGTTTTCGTGGTCCGTTAGCCGGTGGAGTCCGAGCTGTTGCGTCCTTCCCTCACGGGACCATCGCCGGTGCGTTCCCGTGTACGGTGCGTGTTCGCCTAGCTCCGGTGGGGTTCGTCCTAAAGGTGTTCCGTCTCGGGCCCCCCGGCTATTATGTACGCCACTCCCAATGAGTTGGCTAGTGCTTGGATCTCCAGACTAGGTTCTAGGTTGCCTTTTGTTCCTAATGTGAAAATCGGGTGTATATCTTTCGTGTCGATCCTTTTTTTCGGCTGTCTGCCCATGCCCGCTTGGGCGGTTCTAGCCGAGTCCGTTGTGTTCGCATAGAGTAGAGCCTTACTTAGTGTTGTGTATCTGTCCAATGTTCTTATCAGCACCGATTCTTCCGAGAATTCGATACCATCGTAGTGTATTCTGTAGAAGTCTGTTATGATGTATCTCCATGCTAGAGTGTATAGTATAGTAAGTGATCTTGGTGATTCGCCCCTGGGGTGCATGAAAAGGTTATCGATGATGACCTCCTCTCTGCTTCTATCGTTCCTGGGTACAAATCGCGCGAGCTTGTCGAGCGTCTCCAGTATTTTGACTATTCTCGGGCATTCGCCCAGGTGAGTGGAGGACTCATATTCCGCCTTGCACATGCGGCACGTTTTGTCTCTATCTGCGAAGCGGTTGTAGGTACCTATCCGTCTGTGGGTGAGGTGTTTGAAGTGGAGGTGCGTGTCTCTCGCTGTCATCAGCGGGGAAGTGTATAGTGTGGCCAAGTGTTCCCAGGTGTTTTCGGGTATCGGTAAACGCTGCGCCCAATTTTCGGGGCCCGTGAGGCGTCTGCGTTTGCCGTCTGCTTTTTGTAGGGCTCGCGTTAGCTGTTCCACTCCCATTTCGTCTAGCGGCGTGTTTCCGTCCAGCGTATATTCGTCCGCCAGGGGGTACTCGAGCCTCTTGTTGGATTTGTATCCCTCCCCCCATTTTGCCGGTGGGGAGGGGTCCAGATTTTCGGGGGCATTGGTTAGCCTTTCGCCTATTATGGGTGTACCCAGGTATGAAAGCTCTGCTTCGTGCCATGTGCCTTTGGACTCGACAAAGTAGTTGCCGTCTCGGCTTATGTGTATCTTCGAGTGGGGTTCTCCGGGGTCTTTGTGCCCCTCGATCTCCCTCTGGGGTGTCGCGGTTTCTCTTTCCGTTGGGTTTGTTATCGCCGCTAACATCTCCATGGCGTGGTTCACTACCGTGTCCCACGACTCTAAGAATTTGTCTCTCGGGATATATTCTCCCTGAGAGTGTATGTATGTATCGTTGTTTTTGAGGTATTGTGAGCACTCCTCTTTGCTTTAGGGCGTTGATGCGTCGAAATCTCTGAATACATTATGCACGGCGTTGCACTCTAACTTGTTCCATAACTTCGTCCACGTGGGGTTTAGTTTGGGGCCTGGGTGTGTCGGGCTTCCCCACACGGGTTGCGAGAGTATTCCTTCTCTACTGGTCTTTAGGGGCGTGAGTTTGAGTTTGCGCGCGTTGCTTAGCGCTTGCTTCCAGAAACTTGGGAGTTTGCTCGTTCCCGTTATCCCGTCTGTCAGCTTGTTTGTAGGTATCGTCGAGAGGACCGCCGCTCTTCCTAAATTCGTTCGGCAGAACCAAGCGTCGAGCACTTGTTTCCACTGCGCTTGTCGGGCGTCCAAATAGTTGAGTATCCATTTGGCTTGGAGTGCCTTGGTGTGGTTGTCCCAATCCAGAAGTCCCAGACCCAGGTGCGGTCCGTCTTTGTAGGCGTTCTTCACTGGCACTTCTGGGTGCTTTATCCACTGTAGTTTACGTCCGGTTCGCGTGTTCGTCCACATAATCTTGTCGACGGATCTCTTAACCGTTGCGTGGAACGACCTTGGGGCCGCCAGCGTTTGTAGCCAATATCTGGGGATGGAGTAGATGAGAAAGTTGGCCACTTTTGTTCTGCCGTGTATAGATAGGTTGCTCGTGATCGGAGCGTAAATGGTAGTCTTTTTTTCTATTTTGTCAGCCAGTTTTCGCCAGAAGCTTTTTATGGCCTGGGGCCCTCCTAGTGGGACTCCTAAGATAGTTGCGTATTCGTTTCTTTTCAACCATCTGTATCTCTGGAATCTGGTGGGTGGGCGTTTTCTCTTCATAGACCCCATCCTCAGTCCTTCGAATTTTTGATCGTTAGGTTTACCGCAGGAGGCCGCCGCATATCTCTCTACCCACTTTAGAGAGGGCGGTATCACGGCTGTGTAGGGGCCAGGCCCGGGGGCCATCCCTGATGGATCGTCCAGCTGGTGTGGTGTGGCTGTGGGGGCTGTGGAGGGTGAGATGTGTGTGCTGCATGCTGGCTGCTGCCAGCATGCAGGCTTTGGTCGCTCTGTTCTTGGTGATGCCGGGGCGCAGCCCGTTGGCTCCTGTGCCCACCTGGTCGGGCGGGTCGTCTTGACGCGGTCGCTTCGGCGACATGGGGGTGTCCATGAGTGCTTCGTCTATCGCGGCGAGGGCGGCGGCAGCGAGTGCGGGAGGCGGCGCGCGCTCCATGACCCTATCAGTTTACTGATAGTTGGACGTCAAACAAAAAGCTATCAATTCCACAGTACTGATCGGCCGCGCGCGTCGCGCCGTCGCAGAGCACGCTGCAGGCTAGCTTTAAATTATATTCTAGATTGCTACCAGCCCTATGATGCACGTGAAAATCCGAGGAGCCGACGAAAACATAGAGAGAACACCTGCCGCCGATGCTCTGGTTGAGCATTGGTGGCAGGTGTTCTCCCGGCCTCAAAGCGTCGAAAGACGAGTCGGGAACCTGCCGTTTGGGGCGGCAAAGGCATTGTAGGTACGGGCTCGGTCGACCTGCGCCAGAGCGGGCGCGATCGGCAGCGCACCTGTCCCGCCAGCGGCCAACAAACTTTTGTCGACCAGCGAGCAGCGTCGAGCGCCATGGCGTCCTGGTGCTCCAGCTCCTCGTCAGTCGCGAGCCAGAGCGAATCCTGCGGGGCGAGGGTCGGGACCGTCAAGGATCATCCTTTGACGGCCGAATCGCCCGTGTGCGAGCCGTGTGTGGTGCGCATGTGCATGCGCGGACGTCATCGCTGGGGCACCAGGGTTTGAAATTTGCTTTATAGGCAATATGGGGCGTCGGACCCCTAATTTAATATATGTCTAGGCACCTTTTATATGAAAGAAACACATCTCTCAGTGGGAGCGACGTCGAGTTCGGCTCGTGTGAGCCGCCAGAGCGTGTGCAAGGGGGGGGGTCCGACGGGACTTCGCACCGTCTTTTCGGACGAGGATTCTGAAAAGGCGGGGAGACCCTCCGAGGCGCTCTCGCCGGGGCTTTCCGCTCACGGTCAAAAATGTCGACCCCCCCCCCATATTAATTAGTACTTAAAAGCCGTGTTTGACCGCCCTAACAGATCGCAGCGAGGTATCCTTGCCCTTGCAATCGAAGAAATCTTGCTGTTGAGCGTGGACCTTCTAGACGTTTCTATCGAGCAACCCTGAGTAGCAACCAAGGGAGGAGAAAACCAAAAACCAACGGGACCAAGGGCTTTCAGGCAACTTGCATCAAGGGGAAGGATAACCAAAATCCAAAGCAGCGAATCTAAATCGATCTCCAAGGGGAGATGGCAAACCAAGGACCAAGGAGAAAGATTCCCTCACCCAAGCAGCGAACCTAGATCGATCTCCGAGGGGAGATGGCAAACCAAACCTGATTGCCCCCAGAAGCAGTTAAAGACACGCGGGGAGATAGCGAATTAAACCTTTTGCGAGGCGCTTGGGAGGAAGAAAGGTGGGGAAACTTCCCTTCTATTCGAGAGAAAGAGAGAGAGCGCTCCACAACCCTAGATTCTAGGCGTCCACGCGAAGTTTTTGACCGAGAACGAGAACGAGAGAATTATAACGATAAATACCGAACGAAGAGAAGAGAGAAGCCTAACGAGCGTCGATTCGCGAATGCGACAGAGTCCCAAGTAAGCGGTATCTGCTCGCCGCGCCCTTTCCTACGTCCTCCGTCCCTCCGATTTGCGTTCCGTGCCACTTCCCCGTCCATTTCACATGCCCGTCGTTTGCCCTCCCCGTTCCCCCGATGAGCCCGTCCCGGGCTCCCTGGGTGAGCCGTGCGCCGTGCGCCGCGCTAGCCGCCGGTGCGCCTCCGCGGCTCGTTTCCGAAGAGGAAACGAGCTTCGCTCCGACAGGGAAGCGATGCGTGTCGCTCGTGAGCCAGGGATGCGGCGCCTGTGGTTATGGACGTTGCTTGAGTCGGGGCCCGTCTCGTGTCCCGTTGTATGATCGAGTGGCGAGTGGGCTTCCAGGTACCAGGTAGCCCTGAGTGAAGTTTCCCCGTCGTCGGCTTGAGACCTCCTCCCTTCGTTTTAGACATCCGTGGCTCGGTGAGAATGCGGTGGTGCACATGGTTGATGGTTGCCGCTAGTTTCTGACGACGGCGGGCGGGTGTCCCGGTGATATCCGAATAATTAGAATTAGAATTTTAGAATTAGTGATTAGTGATTTCAACGAGATATCAGATATCGACGCGCGATCCTGCCCGAATGAATCGAGTGACTAGCGTAAGAACACGTGTGTACTCCCACAAAGGTGAAGTGTCAAGTAAGCTCCAGGTGACAACGGAAGGTGCTAGCAGGGATGGGGATAATTGAACGCTTCCGGTCTAGCAGAACCTGCCAGCCTCGCGGCCTATCTCGATCAGCTGGCTATCGGGGTGCGTTGGCTCCTGGGGGGTAACATATATAGGCCAAGATTTACAATGTTGTAATGGACCGGCGGGCCGGCCCCCCTCGCGGTATCTGAGTACCGAGCCCCCTACAATTTTTGTCCGTTACTTGATATGGCGCTGCCCTCGCGTCGTTAAATATTACTACTAGTAGTAAATATTTTCCCCTAGAGTGGAATGAATAAAGTATTGTCGAGAGAAGAGAGCTCGTCCAGCTTCTGGGGGGCCGGCGGGGAGGGGGCGCTGCGGCGCGGGGGCGGGGGTGGGTGGGGGGCTGGGGACGGGTAGGGGGGGGGGGGGGGGGGGTCCCTGGACGCCGAGAGGGAGAGGGATGGAGCGAGCGAGCGCTCTCTGGTCGTCAAAAGCGGAGAAGAGAAGGAGTGTACTCCCGAGTCTGTTGACTAGCGGGACGATGAGAGGGATCCCTTCCCTCCGTGTATGGTATGGGC
>CM030932.1:5309095-5334095 GCA_018136815.1 Isochrysis galbana
TATGGCTAGGGATGCTAGCCAACAAGACCCTCTGCAAGACTATATCATGGATACATCCATGATATGTGCATCATAGATGCATATCTATCATGGATACATCCATCTCATGCATCGTGGATGCTCATTCTAACCTCCGTATGTTTATACTGAGGTGCTCTGCTTTTGCTTCTCACTTCTCCCTCGCGGCCGTTTCGAGTCCGCGCGGGGCATTCTTGCGGCACAGAAATTTCCCCGCGCGCTCTTACTTTGTTACTATTAGTTTTGCGCGCGTTTGTGTGAATGTGCGTGCGCGTGAATGTAGTAAGAATCTTATCCGGCGATATACGATTGGCGATGCGATCGGCGATGGCGCTCTGCCTCGCCCAAGCCGCGGTGGTTGCCTCATGGGCACCACCGCGATAGACTACAATTTCCAACGGGCGCGCAGAGACAAGGAAGCGGGGAGAGTAGAGATGATTCTCTACATCTTTACTCTTTACTCGGTGTCGGTGTGCTCGTGCTCGGTTTATCTACGATGAGACGCGATACAAAAAAACCTTTTATTTAACATTCTCGCCTCGCGCGTGGCTATAGGTACCGCTACTGTAGCCACGCCCAGATCCCTTCCTCTCCCTCCCTTCCCGCCTCGCGGCAACTCCCCTCGTGCTCCACTTAGGGGCTCAGGTTGCCGGGGGGGGGCTGGGTTGGGCGTTGGGCGGTTGGGCGGGGTGCACCTGCCCCAGCGGTATGTGGTGTGTTCTCATTGGTCATTTGTTATTATAAAAATAAAATAGCAGTCTACAGTCGGTGGGCCACTTTCGGCTTTCGGAAAGTCTTTCGACGGAACGCGACATTTTGCAAACCCTTTTGCCTTTTGCGAAAACCCCTTTTATTGGTAGTGGGCCAAGCCTATTCCTATTCGCTATTCGAAATAGAGTTTCGCCCATAGCCCATAGTCGAAATACGTTGAGGTTGATGAGGTATTTTTGCTCTACCACAACCACAACGTATTACGTATGATTCGCATTTCTGAGTAATCTACTAGCAATAGTAAACGTAGTAGTAAAGAAAGGTATAAAAATAAAGCGGTTCCCCCCAGTCCCAATCAAGCTTCACAAGTCACAAACTTAAAGATAAAGGAAAGAAAGAAGGGGGGTAGGAAGTGAGTGAAGGGGGATAGAAGGGCGGTGGAGATGAAGAGGTAGTGCCAGGGCCGAGCGCCAAACATGCTAGCTCGATACACCCCCCAGAATGTGTCAGAGCAAGGCTGATCTCACTCTTGGAGATTGCCTGCGAGGGCGCGCCGGCAGCTAGCGCGGAACGCGGTTCTTGTGGGGAGCTCATGGAGCTTTCCTCGGGGGTGACTACGGGCATGGTGATCGACGCACGACGCACGACGCACGCACGGAGCACGGTGGGCGCGGAAGTGCGGAAGGAGGCTTGTGGGAGGTGGTGGCAGGCGACTGGGGGTGGCTCAGGCGCGTGCTTGACTTGTATTGACTCGTTGACTCGGGGTATAGACTCGGGAACTCGGGGGGACTCGCTTGGGAACACGGTGGGACTCGACGAAGTTGCTACAAAAATCACTCACAAGAAACCAAAAACCAAAGTCCTTGGGCTCAGAAAACTAACGTAAACACTCCGGAATCATACGATAAACAAACCCCTCCCCGCGCGGCGAAGGCTGAAGTCGCGATCGCTCGTCATGCGCGATGATATACGGAAAGAGAGCGCATAACTACGCCACCGAAGGGTTCGAACTATCGTTAAAGTGGAACTCGTCCGCTGAAGCCAACGCGGAGGGTCGAGGAGAGATCCAAACTCGCGCGGGGGGAGAAGGCGATGTGCGGAGAGACCTTCTAGACAAGCGACGAGCAAGGGGCGACGAAACAAGACGCGAGACGCGAGGCGCGTGCCATTCGTTCTTCCTTTCTTTCATCGAAACCGCGACGAAACTAACATTAAACGTCGGTGCCCCCTCCGCGAGGATCGCGAAGAAGAACGGACGAGATGGAGGCAGCGACGAGCAAGGGGCGACGAAACAAGACGCGAGACGCGAGGCGCGTGCCATTCGTTCTTCCTTTCTTTCATCGAAACCGCGACGAAACTAACATTAAACGTCGGTGCCCCCTCCGCGAGGATCGCGAAGAAGAACGGACGAGATGGAGGCAATCATCGAAGGAACCGCGAGAGGAATCGAAGCGAGGGGGGGAACAACGACGGCCGGAGGAAACGAACCGCGCGCGGGGGAGAAGAGAACCTCGCGCGGGGGGGGGGGATTAATATAACGGCCGGAGGCGACGGACGGCACGCCGAGGGAAAGAACCTGCCGCGGGGGGGGCGAGGGACCGAGGGCACGGCGGGGCAGCGTGGGAGGGCGCGAGGCCGATCTCGGAGCGAGATCGCGTCCTTTCCCTCGCGGAGCGCGGAGAGACCCCCCACGAGATATCTTGGGACCGGAGAATGTTTTGGACGAATCTTCTTGCCGTCGGCCGAGGAGAGGCGGACGGAGAGAGAGAGAGAGAGAGAGTCTCGCAGAGCGACTGCAGAACGAGAAGTCGAAGTCATGCCGGTTTATTACCATAAACGAGCCAACAATTATAGTAACAGCAAAAACAAAATTCGAATCGCAAATTTCGAGACCAAAACCTGCAAACCTGGACTTGAGACCATGGGGAATCCGAATCTGTGTGTCTTGTGCGTCAGTGGCAACACGGGGAACTGTTCAATTGTAATTGTGAGCGCGTACCTTCAGATGGGCAGGAATACAACAGAATGGCAGAAGCAGAAGCAGAAGCAGAAGCAGGGAGGAGGTCATAACCATTATAACCATTGTAACCATTACAGATAGCCTTTTCGCCTTTTCATACACATACACCCCGGGGGCAAGGCACCGAGAGCGCTAGACACCCTGTACATACTTACTAGCATGGAGGTATATACTAGTAGACTTCTACAGAATACATTATGACGGCATCGCGTTCTCGGAAGAATCGGTGCTTACTTATCTCTTAATTAAGCGGCGGCAGGAAGCAGGAAGCACCTTCGATGGTGCTTCGCGACAATTGAGTGCTCTGAGCTCCATATATTACGGTAAATGGAGGTTTCATATGATTGTAATCACACCCCGTCGTCGAGGCAGCTGAACTGCGACATGCAGCATACATGCAGCACCTCCCAAGGTTTAGCATACATGCAGGAGTGGCCGTACCGGGGTATGCGAAGAGTCTATCTTTCACTTTCTGTGCACGCGATCTCTTAGCAGTAGGCGTGTGTTTTGTAAGGGCGTCTATTGTTTCGAATATCGTTTTCGTCGCGGGGCACCATGCTAGATGGCACGAGTCTTCTCGGTGGCCGTGGCACAGTCTACATTTGTCTGTCGGGCTGTCTGGGAATCTGTTTCTCGTGCCGATCCTTCTGTGCGTGATATGTTTGAAGTGTAAGTGTTTATCCGTGTGTTTTAGCAACGGCATTGTGTATAGTCTAGCTATGTGTTTCCATTCCTCTTTCGTGATGCTAAGTCTATTCTCCCACGCGGACCTCGCCGCTTGTGGGGCGTTTTTCCGATTCGTTTTGATCACTTCTTTGGTGATGTCGGAGACGGAGATCGCATGTGTGGGTCCGTGTGGGCATTTGTTGGGGCGGTGTGGTGTGCGTCCCGAGACGCAACCAAGCAGTCTCTCGTCCGTGTGTTGTTGTGCTGTGTTGTTTGTGGGTCAGTGTCTTTGTGCGCTTTGTTGTTGTTGTTGGATTTGTGCCCATAAGGGCCACCCGGTCTCGGGCCGCGCTGCCAGGGCAGCGCGGCCTTCCCCAGGGCGGGAGAGGCCTCTGCCATAAGGCATGCCTGGTGGAGGAGTGGTTCGGCTTGTGTGGTACTGTCTCCTTGTCTCCCACAGCCTGTGGCCCACCATGGGGTGGCCCAGCATGGCTGTTGTGGCTGGTGTGGCCGGGGCCACGGGCCGTGCGGCGCGACTGGGGTCGCGCTCACCTGCTCGGCCTCTGCGGGCGGACGCGGTCGCTTCGCCAGCGACAGCTCCATGGGTACTGGGGGGGCGCCCGCGGCGGGGGGCCCGAAGGAGAGGTGGGGAGCGGCGACGCGCTCCATGGCGACCAACTATAAAGTTAGTTCAGCCGAAAAAAAATGACATGAACGATCTATATCCTTTATTCACGCTAGGCCCATAGGATAAGCTTGACCCCAGCGCAGAACTCCTTACGATAGCCACCAAGCTGGGGATGGCATACATCCTCGAGGAAGCAAAATAAACACCTGAGACACGGTCTCAGTGGGCGACCGACACTCAAACACAACACGACGGCAGTACCCGCCCCCCACGCAAGAGAAGCAACAAACCCACGCACACTTTCGACAAGCGCACAAACTAGACGCTCAAAAGGCCTGCCCGGTAACCACACTCTAAACAAGGCCCACGGTAGTGCGATTGGGGCGGACCCCGGATACCGAAGAAAAAGGAATGAATGATGGGGGAAAGGGAAGAGGTGTAGAGCGGGGGGGAAAGGCGGTGTCGGCGGAGAGGTAGAGAAACCTAGACCTAGTAGGTGTGTTAGCCCAGAATCTTCAGATTTTTTTCAATATACGGTGTTAGCGCCTTGACCTGAATCCCCAGATGTTAATTTTTATTCAACATGCCCCTGGCCCCCCCCCTCCCGGGCCCCTGGCCCCCTTCGGCCGTTTTTCGCCGTATCTCCCTCAGCCTGCGCGAGTTTGCGATGCACGTGCGCACGGTGCGCAGAGGTCAGATCATGCCGCGCAAGCACGACGCGATACTCGGTCGTAGCGAGGGCGGTGAGGCCAAGCTTGAGAGCCATGTTGGCGGCGGATATCTGGTGTGAAGCCTTGCCCGAGAGGCGTGAAGCTTCTAAGAAGAGTGCTCGTGCCTTCTTCAACTCTCCATTGCGATTTGCTTCTAGTCCCCGCCGGTGAAATCCCTCAGCCTCGGGGTTATCCGAGACCATCGCGCTGTGTACGCTCATAAAACTTGAGGCTCTGGAAAGAGGTGGAGGCGGCGAGATTTGCGCCAGAGCACAGAACCCGTGTTGCCTCGTGGAGGGCACGGCTTCGCGTGATGGTAGTCCCCTTGCACCGATCCAAGTGGGCAAATGCGGCAGCAGTAGACTTTCCGTGGATTCCGCTGATGCGCGGCCAAGCGCTAGACGCTCTCGCCGAGATAGCGCGACAATGTCGTTGGCGACTTGCAATCCCACACCGTCAGGCCATGTAGCCGAGGGAATGAGCCGGTCCTTGGGAACAGCACCGCCCGCAAGCTCGGCATGGAGGACGGCGTACGCCAGGGCCGCGACAGACCAGTCACCCGACGCCTCTGCATTAGCTGCCCGGGCGAGAAGGCTCACCGCACCCGCCTCCTTGTGGGCGTTGCTAGCCGCGTGACGAGCGGCTTGCGCAAGGTCGGTAGATGTCGAACACCAAAGGGCGAGCAGAGGAGCCTCGATGGTGGCAATCGCTGCGGGCTCAAGTAGCGGAGGAGGCTTACACGCTCCGATTGCTTGGGCAAGGATGAGCGGGGCCGAGATTGGCGGCGGACGTGGGCAAGGCGTGCGGCAGCGCACCCCTTGCACTACGCGCACCACACAGGAGAGAGCCCGCCACCGCATCTTACACCGTTCTGCGAGACGGCGCTTTCGCCTCAGGTTGGCGAGCTCGCCCTCTTCGGCCGCGACGAACTTGCCTTGGCTTCGCAGACGGACCATCTGCGATGCGTGCACAGACTCGGCAAGCCACAGAGAAAAGTGAGCGTCGAGGCGCGGCCCAAGGCCCGTGTACTTTGTTAGCGCGCTCAGCACGCGAGAAAACATCGCCACCACAACCATGGCGCAACCCCCTACGTCACGCACCGCCGAGACGAAAGGCTGCGAGCACGAAAGCGTCTCAAGCACAGCTGCAAGCCGTTGCGCAACATGGCCCGAGGCCCTGTGGAGATACAAGGCATGATACTCCATGGCTTGCATGATGAGTGTCGCGCATGCCAGATTGGCGCAGAGGGAGACAAGGAGGAACGTAGCACCACTCCGCACCTCCTCGCTGCCATGTGTGACGATCACATCGACGAGATAGGGTGCGCCAACTATGCTGAGAACAAAACCGTGCGTGTTCCCCATGAGGCAAACTTTGGCCTCGGTGCGATCCAACTCAGCAGTGGCTCGAGCGTGTTCCTGCTGCGCGACCTCGCCGAGGTCTTCCCGCGACGCAATGACTTCGAGCGCCTCGATCTCGCCACGTAGAGTGCTGACTCTAGCATGCAGCTGTTCCTGCGAACGTTTGAGCAACGCCACCTCGGCCCCTTCCTCTCCGCGGCACGAAGCGAGCAGGGCCAGCGCACGCAGAATAAAACTCAGAGCCTCACTATCCTCAGATGCTATGTCCATCAGGGCAGTAGCCGTGCCTGGGCGCGTCAGTAGTAGGAGGAGAGCCGCGCGCGAATCGTTCCCCAATGCCTCTTTGCCGATAGCCGCAAGCGAAAAGATGGCCTCAGCTGCCGCGGGACGCAGTGGTGCCTCGCCACTGATGAGGAGGTCGAGAACGTGTGCCATGTCCCCGCGCGCCACAAGTACCATGTGCATCCCGGCCCGAGCAACCGGGGATAGCGGGCTGCTCGAAGCGTTACAGAGCTCATCCTTGAGCACCGCGACCAGTCGACGCTGCACCACGAATCGCGCATCTTCTGCGATAGCAGACACAGTCCTCCTGCGCATGAGTTCTCCTGGCGACCCATTCGACGAGCGAGCCAGAGAGATTACCGAATGGTCTCGATGCTCGTCGTATTTTTCGACATCGAGGGTCAAACGATTCGCGAGCAGAAATGCGAGTAGCACAAGGGCCGAACTGGGCGCCTCGGCTTGGCTGCACAAGGTGAACAAAGCAGAGCTATGTAGGATCTCATCCGCCTTTGTCAGGTCCGCGGCAACTAGCATGACTAGGTTCGCTGCTGCCCTATGCCTGTGATTGGGCTGCACCGACATAGCTCGGGCCAATGTCTCGGCCAGAGAAAGTGATGAAAGCGAATGCTGATCACTCCCGGCCGACGCTGAGCCGAAGTGAATTATGGCCTCAACTTGCGCTAGAGAAGAGTAGAAGGGCGATAGCTTGCACCGCGTGATTGGCGCCCCATGCAGCACACAGGCGACTGCAGCGAGGTAGTGGCCACGCTCGCACGCCACCTCTACTGGTGTGTGGCCGGCTGGCCCGGTGGCGAGTGCAAGATGAGAGGCGCGGCTCCCTAGCAGCGTCAACAAGCCAACCGCATCGCCCACGGACGCGAGTGCGAAGGTGAGCTGAAGGGCGTGCACTTCCGTTAGCAATGTGTGCCACAGCCGCAGATCGGCGAGTGGTACCGTAGCGTCAACAATGTTGCAGTCAGCATCAGGCCATAACGCTCGCCGGAGGGCCTGCGCGTGTCCGTCGCAAAGGAGTAGACGGTATACGCCATGCCGCACCAACCATCGAATAGTCGCCGTTTTTTTAGCGGCCCACGCACATGCGATGGCGCTAAACAACTCGCGACGGGCTGGGGCACCGATCGCTATTTTTTCGTCAGTACGGCTTCGTAACGTGATGAGAAGAGGAGCAAGGAGGGCAGTGTCGCCCTTGGCGCACGCCCGACGCAGAAGCCATAGGCGCCGCTCCCTCCGTGCGCGCGCATGTCTCTGGATCTGCATCGAGGCGCTCTCTCTGCGGGCGCGCAGTTCCTTGAGGCGCCTCCTCTGCAGGAGCAGCCGTGCCGCACGGGCCCGCGCACAGCACGCGATCACGGTCACAGCTGCAAAGTGCCGACGCATCCGTACGCGCCGAGTGGCCAAGACTCGACGCGCGTGACTCTCCAACACGAGCACAGCGCTCACATGGAGCGCCCTCTCCGCTGCCCGAGCGCAACCTATCACCCGCCGCCAAGCGGTCTCCAAGCGTAACGCTGCCTCTCTCTGCCGACAATACTGGGCGGCGCACGAGCGTGCTCGGGCGAGCGCACTCAGCCGGGTCACAGCGGCACGTGCCGAACCGAAGTACGAGCGCGCAAGAAGTCGCCGTGCGTGGCGTTGCAACACCCTCGCGCGCGAAAAGCTTCGGATGCGCCGTGCGCGCATGATCCAGCTCCGCTCGACTAGCAATAGCACTCGCGCGGCACGCCGCCATCCGTGCCACCTGCGCACGCTGCGCACCGCGGCATCGACAGCACGAGCGCAGGCCAAAAAAAAACCGGTAGATTGCCACCGCTGACGAATGAGCCTCTTGTGGAGCGCGCTCACCACCTCCCGCGGGAGTGGTTCGCCGGGCATATTGCGCAGCCGCTCAAGGAATGCCATCTGGCCCGCCCGGAAAAAGACGCGGCTCATCCCAATACGGAAGTCCTCTCCAGGCATCTCGACCGCCGAGAGGAGCGCTTTAGAGAAGCGCAGCGGCGAAAATGCCGTGAGCCGCGAGAGCGAGGGAATGTTTGCGAACATCGCACGCAGCTCGACGAATGTGCAGCGCGATGGGTAGCCACTCGCCATTAGACAGACGGCCGCAAGCATCCCCGACGTCCGCAGTTGCTCCCACACGTATCTTCCATCAAAACGACGCTCGGCCACACCGGCTGAGGGCTTGATGCATCGGACAAAGTGTGTGTCCGATGCGCGCAGTACTCGCAAGAGCTGGTTGAGCTCGGAGCAGAACCGCGAGCTGACCGTCGTCGCGCGCCGTCGGCGCCCATGAGGCGTCCCTTCGTTGGCCGCCGCCTCGTCATCGGCGGCGCCTGGGTAGAGGTCGCGCATCAGGGGCAATTTTGAGCCATGCAGCAGCCGGGTAAGATCTGCGGACAAGCTCTCGTTGTTGCGCTCGATGAAGCGCGTGACGCTATACGTCACGTCCCCAGCGAAGTGCGAGAGCACAAAGGCGCCTCCGCGGTGGGCGTTACCCTTGTGGCGCAGTTTCATCCCCAGCTTCGGGGCGTACAGCAACGGCGCATCAGCGAAGGCGCAGTCGCTTGGCGACTCGTGCACGTTATAGATCTTGTCGAGCAGCGCTGCGTCCGTGCCGTGGGGCAGCATCGTCTCCTCGTCCAGCAATTCAAATAGGCTCATCCTCGGCTTGGCGCCGAGCCGCGGCTTGGCAATCTCAAAGGGCGCGGCGCTGTCCGTGTCGGAGTCCGGGCGCGCTGGAGCGGCAGCACCGCCCTCGATGAGACTACAGAGCGGTGCGTTGTCGGGAAAAACTAGGTCCTCCGGAAATGGGATCGCTTCCGCCCGGTAGAGGGCCCGCTCCGCGTGGAACACCTCCTGCACAAAATGCTGCTGCAGCTTCTCATTGGCAAAGTTGATGCACAGCTGCTCGAAGCCGTTGCACTCAAAGACCTCGAACCCTGAGAGGATGTGCCGGGCGCGCGTGAGTGAGCAGCGGACTGGACAGGAGCACATGTGCATGCGTGCGCGTGCACGTGCACGCACCGTAGATATCGAGGATCCCGATGTGGTACTCTGCGTCTCCGGTCGGCGCCACGGACTGCTGGCACCGGCGGACGAGCCATCGGAAGAGGCGTGTGTAGACATGTTTGGAGAGGGCGTCGCGCGCGGCCAGTGCGTCCTTCTCGCGCAGCGCCCGCACGAAGTTGGCAGCGCCGCCGGAGTGCGTGCTCGTGAGAGCCGCCACCACCTGCGCCATGTCGAGGCGTAGCAGGTTGGTGACAGCCTCGAGCACGGACCCGTTGTCCTCCCCTCCTAGGCTGACGCCATCTCCGCTGGCCTCATCGGGCAAGAACTCGAGCCGGCCCAGGTGCATTAGCGCAGCGAGGACGCCGAACACCTGGTCCGCCTCCGCCGTGGACAGCCCGATTGCGTGCAGTGCCGCACACGTCTCACCGAACACGTATGCGTCATCAACACCAACGATCTTGGTGCACCCCGACGCAGCGAGAGAAGGAAAGCTCAAAACGGAGAGGTGCTCGTCGAGCGAGTCTAGATACAGTGAGGCGCGCTGCGCGGCTGACGCGCCGCTGAGCAGCTGGTAGAAGATGTGGAACGAGCGTTCGCCATGGCTGAGCAGCGTAACGCGCGACGTCTCGAGGAGGTATGTCACAATGTCGGCGCCAACTAGCTGTCCGGCCGCGCAAAAGTGAATGCGTGTGAACTTGCCGAAGCGGCTCGAGTTGTTGTTGCGCGTGGTCCGCGCATTGCCGAAAGCCTCGAGCACGGGCGTCGTCTGCAGGATCCTCTCGGTGATGGTGTCGGCCCCACCGTTGGCCTGCCTACCCGAAAGCGTGGCTAGATAACGGAGCACGTGCTTCGAGTTTTCCGTCTTACCAGCGCCAGACTCGCCCGAGATGACGATTGACTGGTCGCGGCGCTCGACGCGGAGGAGGCGGTAGGCACGGTCAGCCAGGGCGTACACGTGCGGCGGCTCCGTGCCCAGTGGCCTCCCGCGGTACCGTTCCATTTGCGCAAGGTCATACAGCCCCTCGACCTGCTCAACTGGGTTGACCGCCAGCAGCATCGCGCCCGTGTAGGTGTAGACGCGCCGCCGATCGAAACGGAGGCGAAGATTGTGGAGAAGGGTCGCGTCCGATAGGAATGCCAGCCCCGTGTTGTCCGCGCACTCACGCTCCTCCTCGCACGCAGGCAGGACCTCGTGCGGCGCAAGAGAGAGCATCCGGTCGGCTGCGCGCAGCACGTACGGCTCGGCTGGTGCGCCGGGCGGGCTGACGACGACGGCGCGAGAGAAGGGTTCGGACGACCCCTCGGTGCAACGCACCCACACCGCGGAGCCCGCCACGAGCGGCAGAGCGCTCGAGGGTGGAGAGGATGCCATCGAGGGTGGGGGAGGAATGGAGAGAGGGAGGGAGGGAGGGAGGGAGGGAAGGGGGGGGGGAGCCAAAACAGCGCCTGGAGCGGGAGGGAGGAGAAGCGTCGCGCACTGTCCCCGCGGGGGAGAGAGAGAGAGAGAGACAGAGAGACAGAGAGAGAGAGATCGGGCGGGCGGCGGGGATGGCGAGGTCGCGCTGATGATTCCCCCCCCCCGCGTCTGCTCTCCCCCCCCCTCTCTCTCTCTCTCACTATTTTCGTCTAAAGCTTTAAAGTAGGAGTATGGGAAAGCTCTCTGATCTCTCTCCTTCTCTCCCACTCTTTCCTGGGGCGCGCGCGATTCCACCTACTTGGACAACAAGTACCCGAGTACTCCTACTCTTGTGTTTTTTTGGACTCTCTGTGTGAATGTGTGAATCATCCAATGCCCGGGGTGAGTGTAAGAGATGAGTGAGAGGCCATGAGCGAAAAGAAGCTGGAGGCTATTTTCCGGGTTTCGCCAACTACCAGGGCAGAAGGCAATCGCCCCCCCCCCCCCCCCACCCCCCACCGCCGCGTGGGACAGCGATGCCGCTGGCGTGACCGAGGACCGAGGAGAGAGGGAGGAGAGAGGAGGGGCACGACGAGCCCAGCGATGCCGCTCGACTTGGCTGGCGGCGTGACCGAGGAGGGGCATGACAAGCCTATGGAGCTGGACGACGAGGAGCGTTTGGATCTACCCTCCGAAGATGAGGGAGAATGCGCACAAGAGAGGGAGAGAGGCGAGGGCGCCATCCTTGCCATCGCGCCATGCGGACCAAGACGACTGCGCGCAGCGCGTGCGGTCCAGCGACGACGAGTCCTAAGCTCTCAATCGTTCCCACACAAGTCGCCCTCGGATCCCACGGGAGCTTCGATCGCGCGCGACGTCGATGGGACTGAGACAGTCTGAGATTGTGAGTTTGCAGCCCGCTTTCTCATCTAAGGTTTACGAAAAGGGCAATGTGAATGCAGCCAACAGCTCGGTGCTTACAACCGAGGGGCCGTCTCCCGTGTCGGCGAGAGTCTTGTTGACGGCGAGGGCGGAATCCACGATATAACGAGTAGGGCCCGTGGCGGAGTGACGGCGAACGATAAGATCGCGAACCCTAGATGGGAGATACAGGATACTGTATCTGGGGGAGGGGCCAGATACAGCTGTATCTACTGTATCTGGGGGAGCCCCAGACCAGGATACACACCACTTCTAGGCTTAAAATGACAATTTTACCATTATAACTGTGCTTCTACTGTTAAAATAGGCGTTTTGCGCGTTAAAATAGGCGTTTTGCGCGTAGTATCAGTTCACCTCGAGCTGACAACTGATACTGATGTCAGTTATCAGTTGTCCGCAGCTTGGAGCGGGGAGAAAACAAAACATGCAGTCCCCTTCACTTTCTACAGCCAAAGAAAAAATGAAGAAAATGAAAATGAACTCACTGGGGGTTGGGTTCGACTCGTGCCCAGCACCACTCACTGCAAGATAGCAGTCACCTGAGCCACCAGGGGCTTGTTATCGTAAGACAGTGGCGATTTGTCGTATTAGATTTGCAGCAAAGACACAGGTGACTGATATCAGCTGATATGCTGTTCTTCTGCTGTTTGAGGTGATGTCAGCTGATGGACCTCATCAGCTGACATCAGCTACTGATGTCAGATGTCAGTGTTAGCTCGAAGTTGGTGTCAGCTGACGAACTGATTCACCATCACTGGGCTGCGCGGCCTCCTGCGCGCGCGCCGCGGCTCCTACGCGCGCCGCGTACCCCCCCCTCCCCGTATTTGGACTGTATTTGTATCTAACACTGTGTCTGGCCGTATCTGGGAGTTGACCCAGATACAGCCGTATCTACCGTATCTGGGGGGCCGATGGCCCGTATCTCCCATGTAGGTCGCGAACGCATAGGCAATAGCGGGTGGGCGGGTGGCGGGGGTTGAGGCTAGACGGCTAGACGGCGTGTCGGTGTCGGAGACAAGCCTTGCCGGTGAGTCGCGGGCCGTATCTCCCATGTAGCATGTAGGAATGTAGGGTTGGGGCTTTGCCCTCAGCCCCCGCCCTGCCTCCCTCTTGCTCTTGCTCGCCCCACCGCCTTACCAGCCTCGAGAGCCGTCCCGGCTCAGGCTCTCTATCGGTCTGTGGCTCAGAGATGGTTGAGGGGGCCAATAATGAGCCCATACAGTATCCATACATATCTGTGTGGGTCTGGGTGAAGGGGTGCGAGGCACGTTGCGCAGTAGGGGAAGGTCTGGTTGAGTGAGTTGTGAGTTGAATGTTGAATGCTCAGAACATGCCAAAGGGAACCTAGCTGGGAAACACAGCCGGGGCTTCTCCAAACACAGGAAACACGGTCTGTGTTTGGGTTTCGTAGAAACACAGCCAAACACAGTCCGAAACACAGCGGGGGGGCGGGGGGCCTTTACCTCTACATACTTTCTATATCTGTAACTCTCTCTAAAAGTATAGTACTTTGTAGATTGTCAATATGCCCCGCGCTCGGCTCCGCTGCTCCGCTCCCCCCGCGCGCGGCCCCGCGCTACGCTCCCTTGTGACCGTGCGCGACCCCCCCCCCCTCTCCTCCCTCATCCCCATGTTCAACCCCATCCTCGACCGTTCCTGGCGCGCGCGCGCGTGCAACGACGAGACGACGAGGCAGACCCTGCCGAGACGCCACCGACAACCCGCGGCAGGAGAGGGCACCCACAGCCGCTGCGCCCCTGCAGTGGGCTGTGCTCCTCAACGGAGCGCGAGGCTAGCGGGCGGCCGTCCTGCAAGACGACGACGAGGCATGATGTGACGAAGAGGCCCTGCCCGCCGCGCGTGGCAGGCCGGGAAGCATGACCACCTTTGGTGTGCTCCCCGCCCGCGCCACCGGCCTGAGTCAGCATGTCCTTCAGTGAGTGCGCAAGCGATCCATTATTGTCGCGAGGCGCACCGACGCAGCTTGGTTTGGGCGTCCATCATCATCCTCGGCCTCGGCGAGGAAGACCCCAACCACACGTTGTGGCGGTGCATTATTGGTTGTCGTCCTACATGGCATATACACAAGACGGCCCCGAGTATACACATTATACGCTGTGTATACAGCCTTTGGCTGTATACACAGTGTATACACAGCTGTATACACATACTATATAATATATAAGTGGTAGTATATATATAGTGTGTATACATATATATACTACTATATTATATATAATATATATATGCTCAGCCTGTTGCAGCATCGGCAGCAGAACGAAATTGGTCCGTGTATGTGTATGGACAAATTAAGACAGCTGCCCGGTCGAGATTATCGCACATGACCGCAGACAAATTGGTTTTTGTCACGAATCACTCGGCCTGCAGCCGCGCATGCAAGACGCTGCTTGGCGCCCAGACATATATGTGTCGCATTCGCGAATCGACACTCGTTAGGCTACGCTCTTCTCTTCGTCGTTCGGTATTTATCGTTATAATTCTCTCGTTCTCGTTCTCGGTCAAAAGCTTCGCTTGGATGCATGGGATCGTGGGTTGTGGAGCGCCCTCTCTCTTTCTCTCGAAAGAGAAGGGAAGTTTCCCTACCTTTCTTCCTCCCAGGCGCCTCGCAAATTGGTTTAATTTGCTATCTCCCCTGCGTTTCTTTATCTGCTTCTGGGGGCAATCAGGTTTAATTTACGACAGCTTCGTATCTCCCCCTTAGGCACATCGCACTCCTTTCGTCTTATTCGGTAGGTCTCTTGGAATCCTGCGCGGCAGGATTGCCCCTCGTTTCCGTTATGGTGCGATTCCCCTTCCAGACGGGACCGCCGACAGATCGCCTTCTGATCGTCGTCCGTCGTCGTCTGGCCGGAGTGTTTGGGTTTGATTTTAGTCGAGTTACGTGAGAAAGTCGTGGGGCGAGAGTCGGGGTGTTTTCCTGGGTGTCGTTGTCCGTCGTCCTGTCGTCAGTCGTCATCCGTCGTCGCTCTCGCTCTCGTCGCTCTCGCTCTCGTAACACTCGTACCCAACAAACTCGCCTCGCCTCGCCAGCCCCTGCCATCACAGCCCTCCTCTCACTCGCCCTCGCCTCTCGCCGCTCGTTCCATGTCGTTCTCGCCGCCGTCCTCGCCCTCGCTCAAGCCCGCCTGCCCGCCTTCCTCTGCTGACGGGCTTCAGCCCGTCATCGTCTCCGAAGCCGTCTCCTCAGCCGCGCCTGCCGCCGGCTTGCCACCTTCCTCATTGCCCTCAGGCCCTAAGGGCCATCCCAATTCGTCAATATGCAAGTGGGATACTGATGAAGAGAGTGGAGAAGGCTCGGACGACGAGCATGCAGGAGATGACGAAGCTTGTGAACATGTCATCTTGAGACTTACAGCATAGTCAGTCATGTTTGCTTGTGTATTTGTTGTCTTACTTATGGCATAACTTATAATGATGTTATGTATTATGTATATGGTATATGATATGTATATGTATATATGGGAATATATATGGGTGTTTGGTGTTTGTTGCTGAAGAAGCATGTGATGTATGTGCTGATGTGTATGGACAAAGCACAAGAAGTGGAAGTGAGAAGAGGAGGACGGGGAGGCAATGTGGATGGAGGGGGCGCTCCCACGGGCGGGGGGGCAGGCGGGCCGCCGCGGCCTTGCCGCGCCATCGCTGCGCGTGGGCGGCTCGCGCGCTCGCGCGCTCGCGCGCCCGCGCGCGCTTGTGTATACACTGTGTATACGGCCTCGGCGACCTGTGTATAATACACAGTTTTGGGGCCTGGTGTGTATAAGCTGTATACGTATATGCCTTGTAGGGTTGTCGTGTGGAGCGTGGAGCGGCGCGGCAGTGCTGCGCGCGCACGCCGCTAGCCACTGGCTAGCTGCTACAAACACGGCGGCCACACAGGAGGGGGTTTGAAACACGGCAAAACACGGCTGTGTTTGGCTTTCGTAGAAACACGGTAAACACGTGTTTCCCAGCTAGGAAAGGGAATGGCTTGAGGCTTGAGGTTGACTGACAAGCCGACAAGCCGCCCCAAGGGGCGTTAGTGCCTGAGGGGAGGGGCGCGAGGCACCCCCCACCATCCCCATGCATGCCCCCTGCTCCAAGAGTAAGTCGTGACTTGAGGCAGTCTACCCGCGTACGCTGTACAATACACTGCAATACCCAATCACCCAATCACCACACTGACTGAACGGGCGAGCATTTGCCACAAAGTAGGAAGTAGGAGTACTCGTCGCAGCGAGAGAGTGTGTATGAGATATTTTTGTCTTGTAGTCTCAAGGGAAAAGAGAAGAGAGAAAGGCTCATTCAAAACCAGGAGATTAAACAGAACAGAGAGGGGGAGGGGAGGGGAGGGGAGAGAAGGCAGCGAGAGAGCGGGATACACAAGGCGACTCGAAGAAAGAAGAAGACCAGAGAAGAATAGAGAAGAGAGGGAAGAGAGAGAGAGGACAAGACAATACTTGAGAGTTGGAGTGGAGAAGAGAGAGAAGAGAAACTGTGCACATGGTTTCTTTCGCCCTCTCGAGGCTTCTACCGCGCGCGAGAGTAAGAGAGCGAGAGCGAGCGAGAGCAAGACGCTGAAGCGGGCGAGCGGACCGGTCGTTCCCCCCCCTCCCCCCTCCCTCCCTCACTCCGCGACTCGCCGTCCTCTCCTGCCGTCTAGAGATGGCCGCGCTGTGCGGTGGCCGACGGGGCGGCCGTCTCCTCCGCCGTGCCCTCTGCACCGCTGGGTCGGCCGTGCCCTCGTGGGACTGCGTCCGATTTGAGGATGTCGTTCGCGCTCACCACAGGATCCGGAGCGGCATCGTGCGCACGCCGTGCGAGCGGAGCCACTGGCTCTCGCTCGCGACGGGATGCGAGATCTACCTCAAGTCGGAGCAACTCCAGTTCACGGGCAGCTTCAAGGAGCGCGGCGGGCGCAACGCTCTTCTCTCGTTGACGCCAGAGAAGCAGCAGCTCGGAGTCATCGCAGCCTCCGCCGGCAACCATGCGCTGGCGCTCGCATGGCACGGGAGCCAGCTGGGAATCCCGGTGACGGTCATCATGCCTACCATCGCGCCTATGGCTAAGGTCGACAAGTGCCGCAGCTTCGGCGTCAACGTTGTGATCCATGGCGCGCATATTGGTGAGGCCAAAGAGTTTGCGCAGACCGACCCTCAGTTTAGCGGTCTCACGTACATCAACGGCTACGATGACCCTGAGATCATCGCGGGGGCCGGGACACTCGGCATCGAGATGCTTGAGCAGGTCCCTGATGCTGACTACGTCATCGTGCCTATTGGAGGCGCGGGACTAATTGCGGGGGTCGCGCTTGCAGCCAAGACGCTCAACCCGGACATCAAGGTCATTGGCGTGGAGCCGAAGCGTTGCGCCTCGTTCGCCGCGGCGCTGCAGGCCGGTCAACCAGTCACGGCCTCCGTCTCCCCAACGCTAGCCGACGGTTTGGCGGTCCCCCAGGTTGGCCCTCATGCCTTTGCTGTCGCTCGCCATTGGGTGGACGAGGTGGTCGAGGTGACAGAGCGCGAGCTGTCGATCGCCATGCTACGGCTGGTGGAGGGCCAAAAGTCCGTCGTCGAGGGTGGAGGCGCAGCAGGACTGGCGGCACTTCTGCCGGGGGCAGCGCTCGACGTGCCCGAGCTCAAGGGACAAAAGGTTCTTGTCCCCCTCTGCGGCGGCAACATTGACACTACGATTCTCGGGCGCGTCATCGAACGTGGGCTCTCTGCTGACGGCCGCATGCTCCGAATCAGCTCTGCCGTGAGCGACCGGCCAGGGGGGTTGGCCGAGTTCACGAGCGTGCTCGCTGAGCTCGGCGCCAGCGTCAAGGACATCTTCCATGAGCGTGCGTGGCTCTATACCTCGGTCGATCAGGTGCTTGTGAAGTGCGTGCTAGAGACATCCGGGCCGGAACACAACGAGGCGATTGTGCGCGGCTTGCGCGAACAATGGCCTGAAACATACCGGATCGATGGGGAGCCAGGGCAAGCCTCGTACCGTGGATAGCCACCTCGGATCTCGGTATCGGACATGCAAGCAGGTTCCCGGTGCTGGCTGCTGCTAGTCTGCTGTCGTTGGCAACGTTCCAACTTCTACCAATTCCTACTCTTGGAGATGCATTGGCAGGCTGCGATTATTAGCTTGTCACGCGCACGGCAACAGCCGATTGCCGGGACACCTGAGAGCTGCCACGCAATACCCTAGTGCGGGCGCGCTTTCAGACTGCTCGTTTCTGTGAACGAGACGGCGATTCCCCCGCGCCTCGACTTCCAGGTATTGCGGAGTAAACCTGCATGCCGACGATCGGCTCGTCGAGTGGTGGTTGGTGACCAGGGTCTTGCCGGCCGGGGTCCCACGCCCATTGTGCTTATTCATCATAGCCCTTCACTGTCTTGCCACGCCTCACAGCCACTATAGTGTCGTGGTACCCCTGTAGCGGGAGTCGGGCAGGCATCGCGCTCGGTGGTGAGAGCAATTGTATCGCCGATGCGTCGAAGGGCAGCTACTCGTTGGTTGGTGAGCAGAGAAAGGTACACCTATGGGCAACAAAGCAGATGGACTAGCGGCCTCTGCCGCAGTGGAAGTTGATTGGCCAGCCAAGCAGACCCCTTCCCTTGTGGTATTCTGCTCGCGAGCTGACTCGTCGGAACTTCTCGTGCTTTCATGTACCTTCACGAACCATTCGAAGCACTCGGCATGTTGTGCGCCTAGCCAGACGGTTAGAGACCAAGAAGCGATTGCATTGCATCCTTAGAGACCAAGACGCGAGTGTAGTGTGTAGTGCAGCACCAAAGCACGCGAGTACAAGAAGCGAGTGCACTGCATCACGACCATTCCCATGGACATAAGCGTATGTGATTACTCACGATTTGTATCTCGTTTCAGCTGCCATCCATAGAATAAAAAACCTTTTGATATTCACGCCTCGCACGTGGCTTTGGGACTCTACCATGTACCGTGTAGCCACGCCCTATCCCCCTAGACCCTAGACTCTTCTCCCTTAACCTGCCGGACTAAACTTATGATTCTCGCGCCCCCCCCATCTCTCTCGACTCCCCTCAACTATCGTTAAAACGATAGGGTCATGGAGCGCGCGCCGCCTCCCTAAGGTGTCGTTCCGTCAATTGTGGGACATGAGTCGAATTGAGCGATCGAATGTCCACAGTTGTATACAGAGCGTTATTTTAAAATTAAATGTAGACTAGCGTAACATTCCCTGCTTCCCGCGACGCGTGTCCCCCCGGAGGGCGCCGCGTCGGCGCTTTTCGATTGTGATTACTTGTAATTATGGGCACGGCGCGATGTGCATCGGCCCCCCCGCGGGGGCGCCGTGCGTGCGCATAGAAACATTTTGCCCTAAGGCCCACATTAACGTAAAGTAGCCATATACGAGATGTTTCGTTGCGCAGCACGTGTGATTACTTGCAATCATTGTGCACGCCGTGCGTATGTGCATCGGCTCCCCCCCCCCCCCCCCCGCGGGCGCGCCGTGCGTGCGCATAGAAACTTCCAGGAAGGTGCACCCATGCGTTCACTCTTTCCGCGGGGGAACTCTGGACGCAGATGCGGTCGGGAACCGTGGGGGCACCCCCTGGGACCGGGGGAAATATCACCGTATACTGCGAAAACACTAACGTAAACAACTGGTAGGTCTTTTGATCTCTCCCCTCCCCCGGGTCCCCTCCCCCCGTCTCCCCCTCCCCCTCTCATCGACCTACCAGAGAGAGAAGGCTCCTACTGCCTGCCTCCCTCCTCCCTCCTCGCTCACCCTCCAGCTCTCTCCTCGCCCTCGTCTTCCTCACGATGGGCGCCGCGCATAGTGCGCGCCGTGACGAGCAGAACAAAAACAAAACCCATGCCAGCTCGGGCGTCCGCTGTGGCTGAGCGCGAGGTGATCAACCGCGACTTCCGTGCCTTCAAGCTCAAGCTGCAGAGGTTCCGGTGCGCCTGCTGCGACAAGAAGACCACCCTCAACCAGTGTGAGGTGGACCACAAACTAGCCCGCTGCCTGGGAGGCACGGATGAAGACGAGAACCTCCAAGTTCTCTGCTGCAACTGTCACAGCGAGAAGAACCACGCGGACAAAGCGCTGTACACGCTGAAGCTTGCGCTGACCAAGCAGGCACGTGCGCGGCGCAACCCACCATTGTTGCGACTCGGTCGCGTGCAGGTCCAGGCGTCGGCAGAGGGGCGGCGCTCGCGCTTCTCCAGCACACACCGGGCACGGGGAGAGGGGAAGGGGGGGGCCGCGGCCACCGACATGATGAACTTCTGGCTCCCCGACTGGTCGTAGTACGTGTTGGGGGAAGAGAGAAACTCCAGAGTCCTCTTCCCAGGCGTCCCCGCGCTCTTCGCGCCGCGTTGTCTTTAAAGAACACTATCATATTTATACTAATAATACCCATTGGAGGAATTATTCAGGCATTTAAACTAAAACGGTGATACCTCACACTTCTAGAGAAACAAGATGCTACGGGCACGCATGGTCAGCTCACATTGCGCGCCCGCGCACTTCAGTCCCTTGCCCAGGGCGGCTTCTCTTCGACGAGGTCTACGCCCAGTTGTCGGAAGAGGCTTGCAATGCTCTCCTGTTCAGGAAGGCCGACGCTCAATATGTTCACTTTCGAAGATTGCCCAGTCCAATGCCACATGGGGCGCAAGCGAGACGATGGGGGTCTTGAGCTAAGTCTCAAGTCTCAAGTCTCAAGTCTCTCGTATGTGTGGTTTTGGCGGCTTTCTTTGCTGCCGTTTTCTCTGTCTCCTGAGCGCTGTTTGTTGTGGTTTTGCGAGGGTGTGCGCTCTTTCGTGCATTTTTTGTGCGTGTCTTGTGCGTGACGTCTTATGGGTGTTACAGATTACAGATGGTCCTCCGCCCGCTCCGTCCTCTCCTGTCATTTCTTTACTTTCTAAGTTCGGCAAGGCGCGGGGAGTGGGGCGCGGGCAGACCAGAGAGAGGCGGGCGGCGGGCGGCGGCGCCGGCCTGCGCGCACTCGAGTCGAGAGGGACTCGTGGCAGGTCGCACGCGTGGGTGGGATAGAGTGAGTGCGCGGACCACGCGGGCCGCGATGGGCTCCAAGCTCCGTGGCTTCCTCAGCGAGGCCATGGGCCAGCAGCAGCAGCCACCCAGGGAGTATGCCGGCTCGAGTGCGCTTGACCAGTTTCGTGTCACAGTGCAGGCGGCAGTCGCCAGCCACACTGGCGGCGGTGCAGGCTCATCGGTGCGCAACCAGGTGGCCAATCGACTAGGAGCTGCGGCAGGCATGCCCGGCGCCGACTCCATGTGCCCTAACCTCACCTTCCGCCAGCGGCTGTACGGCTGCCTCGGCTGCCTTGTTGGTGGCATCCTGCTTAGTTTTATGGGCACGCTGCTGTGGTGGACCGGGCACGTAGCCGGCTTCGCCGTCCTCTACACGATAGGCAACATCGTTTCCATCTGCGGCACCGGCTTCCTCATCGGGCCAAAAAGACAGGTGCGTAACATGTGCAAAGGCAGCCGTCAGTACGCTACGCTGATCTACTTTACTATGATGTTCCTCACGCTGATCGCGGCCTTTCTCGCGTGGAATCCGCTTTCGATTCTTCTATTCTGCGTCCTTCAGTGGTGTGCTATGATTTGGTACGTGGCGTCATACGTTCCGTACGGACAGAAGATGATCACTAAGTGCTTGGGGTCGCTCGTGAGCTTCTGATTTACTGTGATGTCGACACCATGCAAAGGGTGGTGAATACACACGGCTTGCACGGTGGTCTCGGCTTTCAGCAGCCGGGGCCCGCGTCTGCTCTCTGCACAGCAATCGCTTTTCGGGTGCAGATCATGACACGCGTTGCGGGCGTGAACAGTAAACTAAGTGGAAGAGGGCGACTTTGAACGTGGCTCTCACACGCGCTGAACAACAATGGATATGCACCGTCGGGAAATCGCATAGACTCGTCTGTGTACGCCACCGAGGTTATGTTCTGCGCTGCGCTAAGGCCAGTGCGCGAAGGTGCTGAAGCACACCTGCATACTCGCTTTGCAAGGGTTGCAGCAGAAAATGGGCGTGCGGACCTTGTGAGAAGAGGGAGCGGGTGCTATTTAATGTTGAAGTTGGAAGATGGTCCAGCTTGACAGCTAGCTTGCCGCCGCTCAGATCCCTCCACATGGCGTAAGTGTAGTCTGAACGGATCTGAATCTGTTGACTAGATCTCAGCGAACCGCAGTTTGCAGAGGGGAGAGGGTTGCCACAGAACACATCCATGATTAGCGCCGGTGGCAGTTGTGCTTCGCGCGCTCCGGCCGAAGCAAATGTGCTTGGAACAGCTAGGTACTGGATTGAGCGTAGAGCCACAACCAATGGTACTCCGGCACACGAGGCACGAAATTCGGTTTTAGGGCTCTCGTTGGAATAGCCGGGTTCAGCATCACAAAGGCGGGTGCCCCTAGGGTTCCCACCCGCAACCACGCCCAGAGTTCCCTCACGGGAAGAGTGAACGCCTCCCGGCGGCATCGAGTTTCGTGCGCGGCCCGTTTGGGCGGTTTTTGGCGCCCTAGGGCATAGGTCCGGATGGTGATCGGCTTGGCACAAGTGGCAAGATACCCGTGGCATGTGGCATCGTTGATCGTTGGATCGTGTTGTATCCAGGCTCTTTGGCAAGAATGTTTCGGCCTGAATACGAGCATTCTTCGTTATCTACCGTCTTCTAGGTTCGTCGTGGTCGCTCCAGGCGAGTTGATTCAGATTCTCCCTGGGCTCAAATTCGGGTTCACCGATTTTCGTCTCGAAAATCGAAGGAGTTGAGTTTTATTTTTACCTGGAATTAACTTGTTGAGGGTGGAACCAACTTGTTCACGACTTGTTCAGGCGGGAACCAACTTGTTCGGTGAGTGGAGCTAACTTGTTCGGTGGTTAAAACCAACTTGTTCGATGAGAGATCAACATGTTGAGAGGTCAACATGTTGAGAGGTCAACATGTTGAGAGGTCAACTTGTTGAGGGGTCAACATGTTGAGAGGTCAACATGTTGAGAGGTCAACATGTTGAGAGGTCAACATGTTGAGAGGTCAACATGTTGAGAGGTCAACATGTTGAGAGGTCAACTTGTTGAGGGGTCAACATGTTGAGAGGTCGACATGTTGAGAGGTCAACATGTTGAGAGGTCAACTTGTTGAGAGGTGAACATGTTGAAAGGTCAACATGTTGAGAGGTCAACTTGTTGAGATGTGAACTTGTTCAGGTTGTCTGGTAGCTTGTTGTTCGGCACGTGTAGCGCCTGTTGGTGACCTGCAGCCCCCTGAGTACCCCAAGCCCCGAGTCTTCCGAGTCATCCTTTCGAGTCTACGAGTCCCTACGAGTCCCAAGTAAGCGGTATCTGCTCGCCGCGCCCTATTCTACGTCCTCCGTCCCTCCGATTCGCGTTCCGTGCCACTCTCCCGTCCGTTTCTCATGCCCGTCATTTGCCCTCCCCGTTCTCCCGATGAGCCCGTTCCGGGCTCCCCGGATGAGCTGAGCGCCGCGCTAGCCGCCGGTGCGCCATCGCGGCTCGTTTCCCAAGAGGAAACGAGCTTCGCTCCGACAGATCGTTGGCGTGTATGAGTCGTTGTCGCATTCGCGAATCGACACTCGTTAGGCTTCGCTCTTCTCTTCGTCGTTCGGTATTTATCGTTATAATTCTCTCGTTCTCGTTCTCGGTCAAAAGCTTCGCTTGGATGCATGGGATCGTGGGTTGTGGAGCGCCCTCTCTCTTCCTCTCGAAAGAGAAGGGAAGTTTCCCCACCTTTCTTCCTCCCAGGCGCCTCGCAGATAGGTTTAATTTGCTATCTCCCCTGCGGTTCTTTATCTGCTTCTCGGGGCAATCAGGTTTAATTTGCGACCTCTTCGTATCTCCCCCTTAGGCACATCGCACTCCTTTCGTCTTATTCGGTAGGTCTCTTGGAATCCTGCGTAGCAAGATTGCCCCTCGATTCCGTTATGGTGCGATTCCCGTTCCAGACAAGATCGCCGACAGATCGCCCTTTGATCGTCGTCCGTTGTTGTCTGATCGGAGTGTTTGGGTTTGATTTCAGTCGAGTTATGTGAGAAAGTCGTGGGGCGAGAGTCGGGGTGTTTTCCTGGGTGTCGTTGTCCGTCGTCCTGTCGTCAGTCGTCATCCGTCGTCGCTCTCGCTCTCGTCGCTCTCGCTCTCGTAACACTCGTACCCAACAAACTCGCCTCGCCTCGCCAGCCCCTGCCTTCACAGCCCTCCTCTCACTCGCCCTCGCCTCTCGCTACTCGGTCGATGTCGCTCTCGCCGCCGTCCTCGCCCTCGCTCAAGCCCGCCTGCCCGCCTTCCTCTGCTGACGGGCTTCAGCCCGTCATCGTCTCCGAAGCCGTCTCCTCAGCCGCGCCTGCCGCCGGCTTGCCACCTTCCTCATTGCCCTCAGGCCCTATGGGCCATCCCAATTCGTCAGTCGTATGAGGGCCGAGGCAACACGGATGCAAACTTCGGGCCGCCTGGGCTTTTGTGGTTTAGCTTTGGCAGTGGTAGCCTTGGGAGAGAGGCTGCTGTCGCCGGTACAGAGGTGGGCGCCGGGCTTCGCGACAGATGAGTGCTCTGAGCTCCATATATTACGTCAAATGGACGTTTCATATATGTTGTAAACACACCCCTTCGTCGAGGCAACTGCGACGTGCAGCACCTCCCAAGGTGCTTCGCCGCTTAAAAAGGACAAATCACTGTGTTTGACCGTCCTAGGAGTACCTTATTCCCATTTGCAATTACTTTTATGGCGGGTTGCGGCGAGGGGCGAGGCGGGGGGGGGGCTTTATGGTCGTGTAATATTGAATAGTTCATGAGGAAATGACCACTTGTGTGTACTTATGTTTACAAAATCTTTCCTGGTGAAGAAGAGAGCCCTATTCACGGGCACAGGATGGATCATGGGATGAACTATTGTAGACTCTCTGGTGCTTTCGCTCGCTCTCGTGAACTCCGAACAATGAATAGGTTTTGGGTTCTAGTTTTGGGTAGAGTACATGTTTGTTTGATTCAGCGGGGTTTGAGGGTGCAAGTAGTTCCGCCTGAGAGAGGGAGAGAGAGTCGAAAGGTTCCTCCCCCAGCAGAGAGTGAGTGGATCCTCTCGTGAGAAGAGCGGAGGAGGGCTGAGACGTTTGCCCCGCCCCTCCCTCTCCCTCCCTCTCTCTCTCTCTCTCCCCCTCCCTCTCTCTGTCTGCTCTCTCTGCTCTCTCTCTCTCTCTCTCTGCTCTCTCTCTCCCTCTCTCTCTCT
>CM030932.1:5334195-5434195 GCA_018136815.1 Isochrysis galbana
CTCCTATCTCCAACGGCTAAACTCGTCATCTCAGACGTCGACGGCACCATCACAAAGTCCGATGTACTCGGCCAAATGCTGCCGCGTGTCGGTGTCGATTGGTCTCACCTCGGTGTCACCGCTCTCCATCAGGTATAGTCTAGCTTCTCTATTCGAAGCGTATCAGCCATGTCAACTACCGCACCCTCGCCGCCACAGCGCCTGCTTGCCGAGGGCTCGCCCGCGACTGCTGTAAGCGAGTCTAATTTGACATTCCCGAAGCTCATTGCTCGTTTTCACGTACCGGCCCCACATTTTGTCCTTGCTCCCCCTCCCGAGTCACGTAGCTCAGCCTGTTGCACGCACCCGCCCCATGCATAGAGCATCGCGGCCAACGGCTACCAAATGATATATCTAACGGCTCGCGGAATTGGCATGGCAACCACAACCAAAGAGTATCTGAAGAGTATTCGTCAGGGTGACGACATGCTCGCGCTGCCCGATGCCCCCGTGTTACTCTCGCCCACACGTCTGATCGAGTCGCTCACACGGGAGGTGATCCGCCGCAACCCTGAGGAATTCAAGATCGAGTGCCTGAGTAATATTCGCTCTTTGTGGCCCGAGGTGCGCCGACCGCCTTTTATTTTATCTAGTTAGCACCGAGCCCGTTTCATCGTCGTCGCTCGCAGACCAACGAGCCACGCTGTCGTGCCGCCTGAGAGACGCTCGCCGTATAGGCACTGCCCAGTCGCAATATGCCCCCTTCCGAGATGGCCATTAGAGCCCGCGCCTAACCATCCCTTCCCACTGAACTCAATTTTGTTTAGTCACACAATCCCTTCTACGCTGGTTTTGGCAACAACTCGAATGACGAGATGGCCTATGTGGCCGCCGGGGTACCACCATCTCGCATCTTTGTCATCAACCCTGCGGGTGAGATCCGACAAGGAGGCGGCACGTATTGCTGGGCTAGCTACCCACGCTTGCTCGAGCTCGCCCACGAGGTGTTCCCGCCACTCGACGAGTCGTCTAGTAGCACTGGCCCAAGTGGTAGCACGAGGGACGAGCCTGTCGGAGACGAGTTCAAGTCGTCCAACTTTTGGCGGAGGCCGCTTCCATCATTGGAGCCTCCTCCAACACCTGCGAACAGACAACCCCAAGAAGTCTGAGAGAATTTCGAAAGAAATGGATGATTGTGCAGGACCACCAGGTCCCTTGCGACCGTCATTCATGCCACCTTGGCATGCTCATTGCGGGACGAGTCGACATCTACGGCGAGCAACATCCGGCTTCACCGATGGATGATGCAGATCATCTAAAGCAACAATTGGACGTCAGTAAGAGGATGTCACGAGCTAATTCTTCCGGATCCTTCTCGCCTCCGCACACGTGTGGAATCCGATGAGATGCACACGTCGACATGAGCCACGACCTCTGCGGGGCGAGTTGAGTCTCGGTCACAAGACATGGCTACAAGTGTCAAGGCGCAAGCTCCAAGCGCGTTGCGTGTCCCTCATCGCAAATTGACCAATGTTCACCTTCTTATACGTAGAGGAGAGGCTGCGAGTGGTCCCGTGCGTTCGACGCACGAAAGCCTTCAAATTGATGGCAGTAATCTGATTTTTCTGATTCTAGGCTTCTCATAGGTGATGTGTGCCGTTTGCAAGCTCTTGATTCATCTGATGAACCACCAAAGCTGAGGTGGTGTGGGGAAAGTGTTTTGGTGTTGGGCGGGTGACGATGAGATGGTAAGTGGAAGTGGGCATGTGGATGTTTGGGGAGTGGAAGTGGGCATGTGGGACGTGGGTGTTATATGGTGTAGATCTCGTGGGATGTTGGCTTCCGCGTCATGGTGTCTGTTGATTGATGTTTGTATGTGCGATTGGTGCCAAAATGGTGTGCCTTTTTTGTTGCTCGGCGCAGGCGCCAGGGTCGGTGACGATGACAGGTTTTCTCTAGTCTCTAGGGGTAGGCAAATACTTTTAAAACTTAAAGCACATCATTTCCATTTCTTTGCCAGCTTGGAGCTTGGCCGCAAATACTTTGCTATGTAGGAAGCCAATGGGGGCCTCGCGCCCCCCTCTCTCCATCGCAGCTACCCCTTGGGTGGGCCTGCACAACCATCCTTAGCCTTTGCCTTTTGGCAGGGGCTGAGCACTCAACACATCAAGCCAAACACTCGCCGGGCGCGCGCCGCGCGTTGCACGCGCTTGCACGCATTCGCTTGCACAGGCCCTTGATCGGATCGGTACTGGCCCCCCAACACCACCACTAAGCCACAGACCACCAGAGAGACGCCAAGAGTGCACCCAGGGCAGCGAGGCGAGCGAGGGAGAGGGGAGAGGCAGGAGAGGTCAGGGGCATTGCCTTAGCCCCCACTGCCCCCTTGAGCTGCCACAACTGGCCCTTTGGGCTTTGGGGGGGCCCGAGGGACGAGGGACCCCCAGCCCCCAGAGGTAGGGCGGTCAAACAGTCAAACAAGGTTTTTTATCGTGGGTAAAAAGTGACCATCACACGTCTCACGGTTGAGGCAGAGCGGGCAAGAGCAGGAGGCCCGCTTCTGCAGGTGGAGGGGCCTTGGGCCCCTTTGGCGGGCCCGGCGCGGGACGCGTCGACGCAGATTCTGCACTTGACGGATCGAGCATGACCACTGGCTTGATATGCGAGGAGACGGAAGGGAACGATCGGCGGGAGGCGCGGCGGAAATGGCTGGGAGTGGTGGAATGGCGGCCTTGACCACCTCCTCAGCAGAGGAAGGCGGGAGGACGGGCTTGGGCGAGCGCGAGCGCGAGGACGGAGCGGAAATGGCTGGGCGATTGGTGGTGATAGATAGGCTCAGGCTAAGGCTGAGGAGAGGTTTGGTACTGAAGGGGTGTTGAGAACGAGGGACGAGAACGGGAACGAGAACGAAAAACGACAGACGACAGACGACAGAACGGATAGAGTCCGACGGTCTGATGACACGGCACCACACTCACATCAACACTCTCTCCACACTTACGTATCTGCTTTATCACGGAACACGGAACGCAGCACAGAGGCCTGCTGGCGGACCGAACACGGAAGAGAATACCGACAAGAGAGCGACGGGGCGACGGACGATCCGACGGGGCGACAGTTACGCACAGGAATGAGGAAGGAATCTTTCGAAAACCCGAATTGATGAAGACCGAAGTAAAACAGCGCCACGATATAATCCAACGGGCAGTGGTAGTCTTGCCCTCTGACTCTGAGGCATCACTCATGCTAGAGCTCTCCCAGCAGCCTCAAAGGGGCCGAAGGACTGCAGCGCCAGTAGTTGAGCACGCGTCAGGAATTGGGTGGACACGGAGTACGCCCACGAATGCGAAAAACTACCCCCTGTTCTCCGGATTGGCATGCGCTCATAAATAGCTGTATCTACTCTAGTTGGGGGGCTTATGGCAAAAGCACGCCCCCACCCTGCCTTTGCCTCGAAAATAACGGAAGGTGGAATCTCGTAATCTCCAGGAAGGGGGTCAGACCAGGTGCGGTCCTCCGCTCGTGCTGCCACCTCGTGGCCGGGAGCTCGAGGCGTAAAGCCGAGGGTGGGGCTCATCGCCGAATGGACATTAGCTCTTTGTTCTCCTCGAGCCGTTTCTCGGCCGCGGAGGTGGCTATGGGACGGCTCGGAATCTCAGCGGTCTGCGAAGCGGGAGGCACATCGGTCGATATGAATCTGATCTCAAAAGCCGAGATCATCATCGAGACGTGCATTAGGCAGCGCCAATCAGGAAGATTTGGAAGACTTCCCTCTGATCTCGCAGCACACCTTCACCTCCCCGACCCTCTCCTGCTCCGTGGAGCTGTGTTATCTCCGCAGATACCGGTCGCGCATCTCCATCTCCCTCTTCCCCCGCCGCCCCCCCGCCCAAGAGCAATGGAAGCCCCCCCGCCCCCCCCGCCCCCCGCCCCCCGCCCCCCCCTCGCCCGCCCCCCGCCCGCCCGCCTCCTCGCCCCTCTCTTTTTCTCTTTTTCCTCCCTGCCCCCATTTCCCCCCCGCTTCACCCTCTTACCCCATTTTCCCCCCTTACGCGCACCCCGCCTCCTCCCCCCCGCCCCCCCTCTTCCGCTTCCCCCGCCCACCTCACCCAATGAGCGAACCCGACGCGCCGGGCGTCGATCCGGGCTTCGACCCGCTCCGGCAGAAGGCCACCGCATACCTCATCGCCGTCACCGTCATCGCCTGCCTCCCGCTGCTCGTACAGCTTGTATACGCCAGCCTTCTCTGCCTTCGCTCGTTCACTCCCACATCCGGCTACACTGACCTCGACCACCTGCGCGTGCAAAACCCTGACGTGGTGTCACTGGCCAAGCGCCTCACCGAGGCCAAGGCTGCCGAGGCGCACGTCCGCTCGCGAGTCACCTTTGCCTCGCTTGCACTTGCGTGGGCCTTCCTAACACTCGCATGGGGACCACTCATTGTCAGCCTCAGCACAGACATCCCACAGGGCTTCATCTACTCGCTATGGCTCCCTCTTCCACTCTCCGGTTTCATGACTATGATCGGCCCCACGCTCATGCTTCTCGCCTTCCGACCGCTCGATGTCGTCGGTATCCGGGGCGCCGGCACTTTCCTCGTACTTATGCAGCTGTACTATGTTCTGGTCGACACCCAGCAGCTTATCTCGTGGCACATGGCAGCTGCTGAGGCTGGTGGTTGGGAGACAATTCCCTTCATTCTCTTCCTCTTCCAATTGGCCGGCTGCCTCTTCGTAGCCCTTGCCTGCGCCATTGGCTTCTTTGTTGCCACGTGCAATCGGTCTTCACGTCGCGCTTTACGACGAATGTGGATTGTGATGCAGGCCTCTTTCATCATCGGAGCGTGCGTCTGGCTGCCCCAGATCGCAATCTACACCTCCATCGGAGAGGGTATCCCGCCATACCTCCAGCAGGCAGCATGGTGGTCGTTTTTTGGTTTTGTTCTCGGGCTGCCTCTCACGTCCTCTGTGCGTGGCCTTATCCACCGATGGCTCGGAGGCATCGGCATGTCCGACCAGATGAGGGGCTTGGCTGCTGTATCATCGTTGATTGGCCGGTCCAATAGCAGGCGGCCTATCCATGAAGTCTGCGAGGACGCCGTCAAGGATTTCCGCTTTCTCTCATGGTCAGCCTTGCGGCCCGAGGATCTGCGGTCTTCAGGGGTTGACAGCAGTGCGCTCAAATACCTTGAGGCAGCTGCGCAACCGGCGCAGCTTGGTGCAGTTGATGCCTTCATCTCACACAGTTGGCAGGATGATGGCTTTGCCAAATACGAGGCGTTGGAAGAGTGGGCGAACGATTTCCGGCGAGTGCACGAGCGCGAGCCGACCATTTGGCTGGTGTGCGCGGCCCCCTTTCACATGGCGGGCAGTGCCCTCGGCCCAGTCCCTCCATCCACGCCCTTACTCTCGTTTGAAGTAACCCTTCCCCCCCCCCCCCCCCGCGTCTCTCAGGATAAGGCGTGCATCCGGCAGACCGAGATTGAACGCAGTTTGGCTGGCCTGCCCGTATTCCTGTATGGTTGTCGTTCCCTGGTAATTCTGTACGGGCACACATATTCTCAACGCTTATGGTGCATCATGGAGATATTTTGTTTTGTCACCATGGGCGGCTCACCCGAGAACATCAAAGTGCTAGCGCTCAGGGACAACGGGCTTTCACCTGAGCTCGCGGCTGCTGGGCCTGCGGATTCCAGGCTGCGATCGGCGCGCATGTCGGTTACCTCGTCGTTCAGGAAGGACTTGAGGCAGTTCAGACTCGACGACGCGCGATGCATGCTCGAGGATGACCGCGACCGTATGCTTGGAGTAATCGAGTCGGCCTTTGGCGACCACGTGCACTTCAACACGCTCGTGCATGAGCTATTCACCACCCACCAACGTCGCACCTGTAATCAGATGTCCGATGGTCACGACCCAAGCAGCTCGCCTGATTCGGCTCGCAAGATGATCTCGATCTGTGAGCCGGTGGCCTCGGATGTGGTCGCCTCGGACCCACTGAGAAGGGGGCACCGCCTCTCTCGTGCGTGGGTGTCCGGCGCCATTTCTCGGGGCCAAGGTGTGCAGGGTATGGACACGAGTGATTCTCTTCGCTCTGATGACTCTATTGTATGACTTCCCTCCACCCTGAGGTTTGTCGTATCTCTCCACCGTGAGATTTGTCGTATCCCTCGAGCTTTGCCCCACTTACCTATGTGAAGCTCAATGATGCCCGACACCGGTGACCATGGGATGATTATTTCTCGGCCTCTCCCAGCCGTTCCTTGCCTGGCGAACTAGCTCAATCGCATGTTCATCTCCTTACTTATTCTTGTGGGACAACTAGGCGAATGCGTGAGCAATCGAAATGTCGCACGCAACGTGGTGCTCTCCCCTCCCCCGATTTGTTAGTTGCCCCTGTTCCTGAATATATTGTGGATCTCTTGGGACTTCACGAAGGGGATAAGCTCTCGTTTTGTTTGCAACTCCCGTGCACGGTGAACTCGTGAATGCGGACGTGTCACACCCCTTGTATCAGCATGGCGAGTACATGTGAGTTGGTCGTGCGTGCTGAATGGTATGATATGGCTGTACGTAGGTTGGGGCGCTATCCTTGGTCTCGGGCGTGCCGGCTGAAGGGGTTGACTATGTGTTCTACCCTCTGCCTAACTTCAAGTTAGGCAGAGGGTAGAACACATAGTCAACCCCTTCATTAAACTTCACGGAAACCGCGAAGGAAAATGAATGAAGGGGCCTTGAAGGGGGGAAGGGGAGGAGATGGAGAGGAAGGGCGATGTCGGCACGAGGGTAGGTAGGGATAGGGAAGGAATAATGATAATAATAATAATACATTTGAAGATTCGGGCTACTCACGCTAGCTATAGCAGACCACGTACTGCTCACGGTACTCACTCACGACATCGCCTATACCCCAGTATACTCACTCCCTTACACCACCCCCTTCATTCCTTTGTCTTTGGTATCGGGGGGAGGGGGGGCGCGTGCACTACAACGGGCCAACCAAGTGCAAGGGGTGGGCTGGGGCAGACCTGCTGGTGTGGTGTTCCTGTGGCAAAACAAACATAAACGCCTGTTGCGCGTGACACTTCGTGCCCCTGGGAGGTCTCGGCCCCCTCTTCTTGCGTCCTTTTCAAGTATCGCGTATCGCCGCCTTTCGCGGCACTAGTGTGTCGCGCGCGGGGTGTCGGCCTCTAAACATACCGTATAACAAGCGTGAGTTTTTTTACCTTTTCTTGGGTCAGATCGAGTCGGTTTTTTGTCGTTCTTTTCTCGTTGTTCTCTTCGTTCTCTTACGGGCGTGCGATGCCTGCGCGCGCCATGGCCCCCCTTTGTTTGAGGGGCCCCTCGGTTCCCCCAGAGGGCCAGCCGGGCCAGCTCAGGGGGCAGTGGAGGCTGGGGCGCTGGGGCTGAGCCCCTGGCCTCTCCTGCCTCTCCCTCGCTGGCCTCGCTGGCCCTGGGTGCCCTCCTGGCGGCTCAGGTGGTGAAGGGGGGCGGTCAGTACGATGGGGGGCCAGTTCAGGCGCGTGCGTGCGGCGCGCGGCGCGCGCTCGGCGAGGGTCTGGTCAGAAGTGATGTCAGCTCAGCCCCTGCCAGCAGGCAGGGGCTGCGGTTGAGTGTGCAGGCCCACCCAGGGGGTGTCTGCGATGGAGGAAGGGGGGAACGAGGTCCCCATGACCCTATCAGTTTTGCTGAGAGTTGTAGGGATAGGGAAAGAAACCTAGACTTAGTAGGTGTTCGCCCAGAATCTTCAATTTTCCCCCCTATGCCTAACTCTTCGCTCTGCGGCTCTGCCCTCTGCGACTAGGATCTTTACTTTGACACTTGGTATTCAACTATCAACCACAACTAAGTTTATACTTAGTGGTTCACATGTGGGAGGCGCTCATGCGCTCATGCTCATGCTCTGTCTGCCCCCCGGGCTCCAACTCCCCTCCGGGGAGCCCGTCGGTCACCCTCAGACTCTACCTTCTAGCATCAAGCATGGGCTGAGCATTTAGCATTCATCATCCTCACCCAAACCCCCAGCTGGCTGGGCGCGGGTCAGGAGTCGGGAGGCGTACTCCCAAGCCCCCATGGGCCAGCATTCGTACTGATAAAAAAAACTTCTGAAGATTTTGGGCTACACACCTACCCGTTTCGGGTCTTCCCTTCACTAACGAACACCGCCCTTATCTTCCCTCCCTCCATCTCTTTCCCTGCCCACCTTCATTCCTTTTTCTTCGGTTTCCGGGGTCCGGCCTTGATACTTGGTACACTACACACTACCGGTCGCCCGGCGGCACAGGAAAGAAGAAGGGATTAGACCGCCAGGGCCCAGGGACTGGGACACACCGCCTGCCACCCAGATACCCCGTTCACCGAGCCCCTACGTAGCGCACAGCAAGGGGAGGAGCCGCAAGGCAGGTGGAAGGAGTGGGAAGGGACGCGGGCGTGGCTGCGAGCAAGGTCTGCAAAGCCGCGTGTGTGGTGAGATTATTAAGACGTTTTTTTTTGGTACTTGACAAGTCGTCGGAACGTCGGAACGCCCACCTCTTGACCATAGGGAGGGGACCTCCAGGAGGGCTGGGGACCCCTCTCAAGAGGCGGAGAAAACGCAAAAGACAGAGATTAAGGTCTCAGACGGCGAGAAATACATCAAAAAACTCAACAATATACAAAGGTGCGGGCCATCAAAAGTCCCAGTGCACCACCCGAACACGGGGGGAAATTACCCCCCGCATATATACATGTTATATTTACTAGAGTATTCGACCCCCCTCTCCGACCCCCCTCCCCCCCCCCCGCACACACACACTCAATTGCATCGTGATCACAGCAGAGTAACCTGCACCTTGAGCTTCCTCAGCTGTGAGAGCATTGGCTGGCTCTCCGCGCCAATAGGGTTGCACGAGAGGTTTACCGACGACAGCCGGAAGCTCCGCGCGAGCTCGCACAGGCGCTGCACGCCCGCCGGTCCGATCCGGTTGCGGTCGAGGATGAGCGTATGGGTCCTCCGACACGCTCCTGCCTCAAGCACGCGACAGACCATGTCCAAGGCCTCGTCATCGAGATCCGCATCAGACAGACACACGGTGGAGCGGTTGGAGGATACACTGAAGGTACTCCACTCGATGCGCGAGAGGCATGGGAGCGCGGCTTTGGCGAGCGTGCGTAGGACATCGCCGTCTGCACAACTCAAGCGCAGCGAGCGCAGCGAGTAGTTGGGGTGCGCGAGGGAGGCGAGACGACTCGCGATCCGTGGCAAGACCTTTGCGCTGTCGACCTCAAGGAGGTCGAGGTGCTTGACGCGGTGCAGGTGCACAACAAGCAACAAGGAAATGCAGGATGTGCAACCGATACCAAGAAGACTCGTGCCACCTAGCGTGGTGCCTAGCGACGAAGAAAATCTTCGACACTATATAATAATAATCTATCTGAGCATTAGTACCACTACTCTCACTAGCCCGGTACTAACACGACAGCCCTCAGCGCACCTGCCCGTGCACCTTGGCGCGTGCTGTTGTCACAGATACATACTACCATGTACTATGCACCCCTCCACATCTCCTCCCTCGCATGCCCCCGGCTCCCATTCTAACTCCCCACAAGTTAAAATGGGGGAAAACCCATTGAGGCGGACCGGTCGACGCCGGCCGACTCTCCGGGAAAAAGCACCGGGGGGGGGGGGGGAGGAACCTCTCGTCAAAGAAGAAGAACGGCCCTTACAGCTCTCGCCGCGAGCTGTCCTCGAGAAATAAAAGACTGCGCCTCGAGATACCTGCCACAGTGGTTCCCGTAGGCGTCTTGAGTCTCTCCCTCCTCATCTTCCTCCTGTCGCCAGCCGCCCCCCCTCCGCCCATTTGCTAACGCAAATGGGTCTCGTTTCTCACCACACTCCATCGGGGGGGGTGCAAATCCCCCCTCTCCCTCTTTCCACTCTCTTCCGCCCCGGTCCCTGCGGCGCGTCGCCATGCGGCGCGCCATGGCCTGCTCTCAGAGGTCCTTTGGGGGCTCCCAGAGGGCCAGCATGGGCAGCTCAGGGGGCAGTGGAGGCTGGGGCTCAGCCCCTGGCCCCCCCTGCCTCTCCCTCGCTCGCCTCGCTGGCCTTGGGTGCCGCCCTGAGGCCCCTGTCTGCCTGGCGACCAGGGATGGGGGGGGGGAGTCAGTACGAGAGCAGGCCCATGCGGGCCTGGGAGTGCGGCTCGCGACCCGCGCCCACTAGGGGTCTGGGCTGAATTGATGAGTGCCCTGCCCCTGCCAGAGGGCAGGGGCTGGGGTTGAATGTACGGGCCCACCCCGGGGGGTGTCCGCGATGGAGAGAGGGGGGCGCGAGGCCCCCATTGACCCCCACTTATAAAAGTAGGTTCAAAATCTTCGACACTATAGACACAATCGCTGAATACACCCCAAAACCGAACAGGCCTAGAAAATAAAAGACAAAGGACAGACTGTTTGCATACCGCATACCCAGGTGCCAGGTGCGTCTACCCCTGATAGCTTAAAAACCCTCTACATAATAGCTTGGAGATACATAATAAAAGACTTCTACAGAATAGAGTTTGAATCACACAAATACCATTATATAACCAGTCTTTGAATCCACGCTATTAAGATTCACTACCTTAGTGAGGGGCCTTACCCCACCGGATAGCCACTATCCAACGCGCACGCGGACGGTGGCCCAGGGTTGGAAACCTAAGCTCAAAAAGCCGCTAGAGCTCAGCGCTCCCATCTTTAAAGAGGATGACAAAAGCAAATTGATAATGAACGACAACCTCGGCCTCGTGGCAAAAGCAATAGGCCTAGCCGAAAAGCTTGTGACGAATTGGGATGGCCCATAGGGCCTGAGGGCACCCTAGATCCTAGGCGTCCACGCGAAGTTTTTGACCGAGAACAAGAACGAGAGAATTATAACGATAAATACCGAACGAAGAGAAGAAAGAAGCCTAACGAGCGTCGATTCGCGAATGCGACAGCTTGCCTAGAGCCGAAACACAGATCCCCCTCTCAAAACACCCTGGACAAGGCAAAGACAAAATACAGGCGAAAGATGACACGTCAACAACAAAACCCTCACGTCAAAACGTAAAGAAACGGGCCACCTAGAGGCACAAGAGGAGGAGGAAGACGGGAACAGACCACTAGGGGCCGGTGCACCCCCGCCCGACCCAACGCCCCCCACAACCTGGGCCCCTAAGTAGAGCACGAGAGGAGAAGCCGCAAGGCGGGAAGTGAGGGAAGGAGGGAAGCGGGCGTGGCTTCGATAGTCAGCTGCACAGCCGCGTGCGTGGTGAGATTATTAAAAGGTTTTTTTTCATGTCAAGTGAGCTGAAGTTGGAGATCTAAATCTAATCCCGTCCAGCCGACCCGACCGACCCTGAGTGCCTGGGCACGACCGAGTATTTTTATTCACTAGACAGTTGTACCAGGACACCAGGACCCGCCGTCCACATGTGATCTCCCACTCTTCTCTCGTCTTCTCTTCTCTTCTCTCAAGTTCCGTTGACGGGTTGAGAGGAGTAAAGTAGTTTGTTTCCGTGCCCATAGCAGGCCGCGTTGAGAGAAAGAAGAGGAGAGAGCGAGAGAGACCTGCTGCCTGGACCGGCCGCCCACTGCTGGAGGCGTACCTCAAGCTCCTCGATGTTGCCCGTCGGTCCCACGGCCGTCATGGCCGTGTTGCTCGACTCTGATTTGCACCAGCACATCCTCAGTTTCCTGTCCGCCGAATCGCTCCTCTGCACCATTCGTGTCTGCCGCGGGTGGGCACGCACAGCGAGCAACGACGCCCTCTGGTGGCCTCTCTGCATGCAACTGTGGAAGGGTAAGATGCTCGTGCCCCAGCGCTTCACAAAGGCCTCGATCTCCACGGATGCTGAAAATATGCGAGCAATTGATGCCTACTTCGGTTCACTGCGCGATGGCCAACGGAACCAGTTGACTGAGGAGGAGCTGCTTGGGTGCCACTGGCAACTCACGTTCCAGTTTGACCATCGGGTGATAAACATGCAGGAAGAAGACCTTTCTGACCTCAACCAGAATGATTCTATCGAAACCGCTACGTTTCGCGCCGATGGCACTTTCGTCTCTTCTGTGGCTGGTGCTCCATCTTCGACAAGACTTCTGCGTTGGCAATTGTCTTCGCCCCACATTGTATCACCAGGCCATAACTCCTCCGTGACACCAGGCTTACATGAAGAGGGGTTGGGATCGGCAACTTGCAGTCGATCCGTGGTGAGGATCGGAGCATACCCTTTGCTTAAAGTCAGACGAATACCTGAAACTTGGGGCTGGGCGATGTGCAATCGATTCGTAGAGATCCGAACATACTCACCTAGCTCGCTCTTGTCGGCAAGAAGATGAGGAGGGGATGGAGAAGACGACAGCTTGGTCTCGAAAGAGACCCAACTAGCGCTAGAGTGATTCACCTACGGCTTACACGGGACACTCATCTCAAACAGACCATGACAGAAGCTCCTGCGGGCACTGCAATTTTCAAACTTCCAACAACGCTATGACCTAATCAAGCTCGCTCTGCTCTTATCTTCCTTGTTGTTCACTGCGGTCCTTGTATCCCTTGTCTTATCCTTAGAGCGCGCAGTGCGTGTGAAATATCCCTCGCTGTCCTGTATCTCTGCGAGGTGTCCGCATTCATTGAGTGACCCGTAACTCTTCCCTATATAGCTAGTAGCGGTAGCAAGGATGGGCTAGTGGCTTATGCTGAGCTATGCGCTCCTGCTTTAGCCTCCCCTCATCGTCATAAAAAAAAAACTTTTAATAATCTCGCCTCGCACGTGGCACTGGGTCGCATATCCGTAGCCACGCCCATTCCCCTTCCTCTCCCTCATCGTCATAGGTAGGATAGATTAAACCTTTTAATATTCTCACCGCACACGCGGCCGTGGGCTCACTACTTTAACGCAGCAAAAACTTTCTACTCCCCCACACTCTCCCGGTCCCCCCACCCCCCCCGGCCATCCCCGGATGGGACAATAGGCTATTGCATTGAGTGCCAGGGTACCTCGGTTCCTCTCGCTCATTCAGAAAGCATGTAATTCCCACTCATGCCCAATCTTAACCCAGCTGCAATTCATCGCCACAGCAATCGACTGCCAGCCGGATGTGCGCTTTCAAGCGTGTGGCCTCCCAATTCTCATGGAAGCTATTCTCCTAGTCGTGCTTTCCAATCTACTCGGCAACTGTCCGTTTCCGTTTTCGCATCGCGTGGACCTCAGCTGGAAGTGGACCGGGCAAGCGTCGGAAGTGACCATATGGAGCGTCGGCCAGTCGGCCACCGGCCACCCAGAACAGGAGAGCATCATGAACCTGTTCCGACAACTGGGCGTAGACCTCGTGTGGAGAAGCCGAGAAGCCGGCGTATGGCTGGTCATGAAAGCATACGGCTTAGGGTTCTCCTGCCTGGGCCAGGGTGCGTGTGACTGAAATTGTTGCGGGTAGGGGGAGAGCCGCCCTAGGGTTTCGTCCCTAGAGAGGCACTCCCTCTCAAGTTCTCCCCTTTTTGGGTGTTTTGTTTTCGATCGGCTCCCCCTCTTCCCCTTCCTTCCCATCGGGATCTTCGGGATTCGCCGTTCTCTTCTCTCTCTCATGTGTTCTCGTGTGCGTGTCTCCCTTTCTCCCATCCGTTTGTTCACGCACCCGCCCCGTTCTTTCTTTGTGTGTCACCCCTTCCTTGTTTCCTTCTTCCCGCCTTGTCTCCCCGTTCCCCCCCCCCCCCCCCCGCTCTGAGTCGCCACCATGGCCGCCCCCTCTGCCCCCTCCGCCTGCCCCCTTGAGTTCGTCGCCCCCGGCACCGAGTCCGCAGCCGTGCCTGCGCCCTTGACCGCCCCTCCCAGTGTCCATACCCCGCCTGCCACTCCCAGAGTGCACTCGTGCCCCCCGTTTGTTCAACATTCTTTCTCTGTTCATCCCTCTTCACTACACGCACAGCCGAACTAAGTTTATACTTGGTTCACCCATGGCGGGGCACGAGCCCCCCCCTCTCTCCACTCCTCCCCTGCCATGGGGGAGGAACCACCCACTCTCCTGGCACGCCTGATGGCTTGCCAGGAGCACACTGTCATGCTGACCCATTCCTCTCCCCACAGGCACGCCTGACTCGCCCGCCCTGGCCTGTCGTGGCCAGCCCATCCCTCTGACCAGCCACTCCTCCCCCTGGGCCCCCCTGTTCAGGACCCCCCAGCCAGCTCCAGTCGACCCGCAGGGGCTCGGAGCGCCAGCGAGGGAGAGGCAGGAGGGGCCAGGGCCATGCCCCAGCCTCACCTGCCCCCTGAGCTGCGCTCCCAGGCCCCTGCTGGCCACCTGGGGACCTGAAGAGGGGCCGCAGGCGCGCGCCATGGGCCCCCGCCGCAGGGAAGAGAGGAGGAAAAGGGAAGAGGGAGGGGAGGGGGGAGCGGCAGCTCCCCCTCCGGCAGAAACGTGTCTTCTCGCCCCGTTTGGGTAAGAGAAGACGGGGGCGCCAGAGCCAGGAGGGAAGGGCCGCGGCTCGCCGCGGCCACTCGCTCTAGCGAGGGAGATTAGCGCTTCTGGGCTCCTATCTCACGAGTGCCCCCCCCCCCCGCGTTGCTTTTACCCGAAAGGGGTTTTCCCCCAGCGTGGACTCGAGGAGAGGACGCGCTGGGGTGCGCGGGGCCGGTGCATGCACTGGGGGGAGGACAAATATCGAGGGGAGGGGGCAGTGCCCCCACCCCCCGGTATCACTCGGACACCTGGCCCGTCAGGCATGGCGGGATTCCGGGACTGAGACGTTATGTCCAATTAGCTAGTGGGGTTGGCTAGGATATAACATTGATTATTATTTATTCACTACACGCACAGCCACCCTCAGCCTCTCCACCACATGGTAGCGGAGGTTGTCACTTCCACGCCACACTGCCCCAGGCCTCACATGCCTACCCACCCACGCCATACTCCGCCACTCCCAGCCCCATCCACCCAACCATCACCCCACCGCCGTACGTCCAATACAGTCAGCTTCCCTCTGCACCATTTCAGCCACACTGGGGTCCCTACCTCGTTCCCTCCGGCCTTGCATCTACTGCCGCCCACAGCCCGTACCAACCCAACCCCATGCCCTATCTGCCAGCCCCACGAGCCAATCCTATCCCCTCGCCATCCGAGGCCCGCCTCGACCGCCTCGAGCGCCAGCTCGAAAACGTCTGCTGTGCCTTGGCCACCCTCCAAGTCCCTCCCAGAGCCTCGCCTCAAGCCCCCACTCCTACTCCTCCTGGCCCACCTCGCCACTCCACACCGCCTTCGGAATGTCCTCCCCAGCCCCCCTCCAGCCGCCAGCCAACTCCTGTAATGCAGCGACCGGGAAACATAAGTTCTCTGTCGTCTGTCGTTCACCGACAAATGATTTGACAACTCTACGATAGATAGATTTATTTCTCATAAACATATCATTAAATTATGTTTCGAATGGTGCCCCCAGCGCCCTTTCAAACATGCCACGCACACTAGAAATCAGGCTCTAGAGTCGCATCCGCGATCGACCTTTTTGTTTTAGAAGTTGTTTGCGTTTCTATGTTCCCTACTAAGCGCGACTTGCAGGCTGAGAAGGAGAAGAGGGATAAGTTAGGATAAGGAAGAGCTGGAGGCTGCGGCCTTGGTGCAACAGAAGAAGAAGGCCAGAGTGGAACGTGCTCACGACGATACAGAGCGCGCCCGGGCTCGCGCGGCCGCATTTTCGACGTGTGAGTTCGCGTGCAACTGTGCAACTGCGGCGTTGTCCCGTGCCCATGGTCGGCATGGAAGCGTTGTCCGAAGTGTGGACCGAAGCCGAAGCGCGGGTTGTGCAAGGTTAGGGAGTGTGTGGCGGCTCGCAGGGGCAGTGTCTACGAATGTGAGGCGGGCTCCAACGCTCAGCACGCACAAAGAAGAGGCCGCGGAAGAGGTGGAGTCCGGTGTCCCCGATGTCTCGGAGTGAGTGTGCTGGGAGCTGGGAGAGGAGCTCGCTGCCGTAAGGCGTGTGCGTGCGATTCGAGCACCACGGCTCTTGCGGGTGGTCAAGAATGGGCAATTTCTCTTTTGCTCGGCGTAGGGTGTGTGTGGACCATGCCCCTGATGCCTCTATCCTCTAATCCTCTATGAGCCCCTTAGCACCTTCCAGCTCTGTTTTGTAGTGGTTTATAAAAAACGTTATTGAATGAGAAGCTCTAGCCTCTAGTGCAAATAAAGCGTGTGAGTGTTCTCGTGTTCTGGGGTGTAAAGTAGGCGGTGGCGTGCGTCGTGAGTCAGTGGTTTGGGCGGCGACACTCGCACAAGCGCACAAGCAGTAATGGTCGTAGGATTAAACCGTGGGGGTGGCGGGGGCGGGCGGGGGGCGACACTCGCACCAGCAGTAACCGGATTAAACAGGGGCGGGGGGGGGGGGGGGGGGGGGGGGCGAGGGGCCGAAGGGGGGGGGGGGGGGGCGGGGAGAGGAGAGGAGGAGAGGCCGCTCCGCGAGTGGGAAGGATCATCACACACACGCGAAGAGAGAACGATGAGAAGGATGAGAAAGGTGAGAAAGCTGACCCATCCCCAAGAAAGTAGATTGTGGGGAACACAGTGAGTCGGTGAGAGAGCAGAGTGGAACCAGCGAGCGAGCAGCGATGGTCGCCCGCTCGTGCGCCGTGCTTTCGCTGCTGCTAGCGCCGTCGGCAGCGCTGCACCTCTCGGCGCGCGCGCCGTATACGCAGGCGCGACGCTATGCGCCCGCCGTCGCCAAGCAGAGCCCCGACGCTCACGCCGTTCTCGTCCTCCTCCGGCATGGCCAGTCAGTTTGGAATGAGGCAAGCCTCTTCACCGGCTGGGCCGACGTTGAGCTCACCACGCTCGGCAAGAACGAGGCAGCGCAAGGTGCCACCTCCCTCTGGAAGGCCGGATACACCATCGACGTCGCGTATACATCGCTCCTGAAGCGGGCTCAGCAGACCCTTGAGATTGTCCTTAAGATCACCGGACAGGAGGACGTGACTGTCCACCAGAACTGGCGGCTCAACGAGCGCATGTACGGTGGGCTCACGGGCCTGAACAAGAAGGAGACGGTCGCCAAGTACGGCGAAGAGCAGGTCAAGAAGTGGCGTCGCTCGTACTCCATCCCGCCGCCGCCGATCGATACCAACTCGCCGTATTGGCCAGGCAACGACAACAAATATGCTCATATTCCTGAGGAAGAAATCCCCCTATCAGAGTGCCTCAAGGACACTGTCGAGCGTTGCTTGCCCTACTGGCAGTCGGATATCACGCCGGCTCTCAAACGCGGCAAAACCGTGCTCATCGCAGCCCACGGCAACTCCATTCGCGGCATTCTCAAGTACCTCGACGACATATCCGATGAAGACATCACTGGTCTTGAGATCCCGACTGGCATTCCGCTTGTCTATGAGCTGGACAAGGACCTGAAACCGATTAAGCTTGCTGGCTCCGTGGCGCCTCTGAGTGGCTGCTTTTTAGCTGACGCTGACGAGCTTAAGAAGGCGCAAGAAGAGGTTGCCAACCAGTCCAAGCTGCGCTACGGAGTCGAGACTGATGAGAAGTAGACGCCTCGCAGACGAAGGCATTCAGTTTGGCAACTGGTCCTGATGGCACGATTCCCGCAGTTTGTGAGCATATGTTTGTCGACTCGAGCATTCGCACAACTTCGCACTTGTTATTCGGAGCGGCCAGTCTGCGCTGTAAGCGTGAGTCTTCTTTCAAGATCATTGTATCTGTATGCAAATAGATGGCTTATTGCCTGTTGTGCACAGCCTGGCGCAAGGAGATGTACAGCTTCACACTGATCTTGATTCACTCTCAGTCAAAGGCGTAGATCGCGGCATTTCATTCGCTATTTGCAAAGTGCATTCGGGGACTTGTTGTAGCCGGTTGATACGACCGCCTATGACCTGTGAAAACTTCTCGGTGGACTTTCCACCAAAGCAGATGTGTTAGTAGTATAATTATAAACGAACTTCAAACTTTTTGGTTCCTTTTAAAAAAAAAAACATCTGAAGATTCTGGGCTACACACCTACTATCGCCTGGGTATCCCCTCTCTATTTACGCCGCCCTTAAAATCCCTCCCTCCACCTCTTTCCCTGCCCCCCTTCATTCCTTGGTCTTCGGTTTCAGGGGTTCGGCCCTGGTGCCCTACCTAAGGCCTGGTTCGGAGTGCGGGGGCCAGGCAGGCCTATTGTCGTCTCTCGTGTCCTGCGTGCCCTCCGGGGTTCGCGTTGGTATCAGGCTTCCGTCAGGTTCTTGCCGTCCCTAATGATTCCCAGGTCCTCTGTGCCCCTGGCTCATTCGCCTTCGTTACGTTGCTCCTTGTTCCCCTCGACAGCGTGCGCTATCCCTAGCCTGGTGGCTAGCTCCACTAGCTCCTCGCTGGGTTAAAACACTTCTGAAGATTCAGGGCTAACACCTATTGCTAGACTGGCACCTTCTGCCCCCTATCCGACACCGCCCTTTTTCCCCTTTGTCCCAATTTCTCACCTTCCCCGCCTCGTTCCTTTTTCGCTTTGGTATTGGGTATACGGCCCAGGTGCCAGATGCGCTACCATGGGCCCGGCTCGCTAGTGCGTGTTGCGTGTTCCGGGCAGGCTTTTGACTGACGTTTGTGGCGACGGCGTCGTACGAGGCGTCTCGTACGTCTTACTTGAGTTCTTGCGTTCTATTACGGCCCTCGCTTCGAGTTTCTATCGTCGCTGGTCGCTGGCATATGATCCGTTGTGCCTAGCTGCCTCGACTTTTTGGGTGGCTTGTGGGGTGGTTTCTGGTCTCTACCAAGTGTGCGACTCCCAACCTCGGGGCTCGTGGCCAGGGAGAGAAGTTCCACACGGGGCACGGGGAACGGGGAACTAAGTTGTCGTGTTGCTGTCGGTCGCGTATATCGGGCTTATGTTTGTGCTATCGTCTATGCCTATGCTGATCCTTTTTTTGGGTTGCCTCCCCACCATGCCCATGCCCGCTTGGGCGGTGCTCGCTATTATATTGTATATTGCTCCAACTAAGTTTATACCTTGTTCGCCCATGGGGGGGCACGAGCCCCCCCCTCTCTCCACTCCTCCCCTACCATGGGCCATGGGGAAGGAACCACCCATGCTCCTGGCACGCCTGATGGCTGGCCAGGAGCCCAATGCCCTGCTGACCCACTCTCTCCCTGGCAGGCTCGCCTGCCTCGCGCGTCCTGGCCTGTCGTGGCCAGCCCATCGCTCCAACCCCCCCTCCCCCCCTGTTCAACAGGCAGACAGGTGCAGAGTGGGGGCCCCTGAGGCCCAGGAGCGCCAGCGAGGGAGAGGCAGGGGAGACCTAGGCCCAGCCCCAGCCTCCTCTGCCCCCTGAGCTGGCCTCCAGGAGCCTCCAGGGGTCGCCAGAGGCAGCTGCAGGCCTGTCGCAGGCGCGCCATCGCGCGTGCCTGCAGGAGAGGGGAGAGAGAGCGCGGAGAAGGGGGTGGGCGGAGCGAGGGCTCCGACCACCGGAAAATATGTAAGTCCTGCACCTGTTTACAGGAGAAGTCGGGACTGAGGACGCCGCCAGCCCGGTAGGCATAGGAGGAAGGGGGGAACAGATCACCGGGGGGGGGCGCGGGCCACCGACCATATCTAAGCCCTTTCCCCCTATCCCCCTAGTAGTGCACGGGGGGAGTCGCCTGATGGCGGGGGGGAAAGGGCCGGGAGAGAGGGGGTGTAGAAAGTTTTGCTGCGTGAGTAGAAAGTAGAGGGTCCACGGCCGCGTGTGCGGTGAGACTATTAAGAAATTAATCATATATATTGTATATTGCTTGGTTCCTTTTTAAATTCTCGCCACTACACACAACTAAGTTTATATACTTGGTTCACACATTGGGGGGCACGACCTCCCCCCTCTCTTCACTCCCCCCCTGCTGTGAGCCGTGGGGAGGGAACCACCCATCCTCCTGGCATGCCTGATGGCTTGCCAGGTGGCGGCAGGAGGCCCCCCTGGAGTTTTTTATTGATTATTGAGCATCACGCCACGGTCAAAAATGCAGCCCAACCCTTACTATTAGTTAAAAAGCCCCTGTTTGACCGCCCTATCTTTCGACGGAACGCGACCTTTCGACCTTGCAGCTTTCAGGTGCTGGCGATGGGCGATGGGCGGCAACCTGGTGAGCGAGCGCGGGGTGGGCGCGCTGGAGGCGCTGCGGCTCGCGGAGAGTTGCGCGTTCCCCTCATGCCATCTGTTGGAGGTGCGCGGCGTTTTAGGAGTATGCGCTCGCCTACGGACCATAGCGGGCAGATATGTGGGTGTTGAATACGTCTCTCCTGACTCGTGAGAGTCAAGTAGAGAGCTAAAGAGCTGAAGGCTAAAGGTTACTAAAGGCTATGACAAGAAATGTGTATTTTGTATATTGACAAACGTTTTTTTGACGGCCAAGCAAGGTGCCTTGACTAGTAAGTACTCCTGGGGACTTAGTCGAGCCTCCTTCCCCCCCCCTCCCCCCCCCCCCCCCTCTCCCTTCCCTTTCCCCCGCCCGCCCGCCCGCCCCCCCCCCCCCCCCCCCCCCCCCCTCTCCCCCCCACCCCGCGCGCGGCACCTTGCTTGCGCTGCCCGGCACTCGCCCCCGCGCCGATGCACCGCGCCACCGCGCTGCTCACCGTGGCCGCCGCCGTTGGCGCACACGGCGGCGCCGTCGAACTGACCGCCTCTAACTTCAAGGCGCGAGCATATGCACTCGCCGCCCTGTTGTTCTGCTGCACTCGCTGATCCCCTGAAAGCCCCATGTCCTTATGCATCCACCCCACGTCCGGTCGCTCTGGCTTCCCGATGTAGGAGCTCGCATTGGACTCAGGCAAGGGCGCGTTCGTCAAGTTCCTAGCACCTTGGTGAGGCCACTGTAAGTCGATGAAACCGGCTTGGGACAAGCTCGGTGACGAGTACAAAGACTCGTCCTCGGTTCTCATCGGCGACGCAGACTGCACAGCGTCTGGAAAAGAGCTGTGCGATGAGCACGAGATCCGTGGCTACCCAACGATCAAGTACTTTTCGGCCGAGACGGGTCCGAAGGGTAATGACTATCAGGGTGGCCGCGATTTTGACTCCCTGAAGGCCTTCGTGTCCGATAACCTTGAGGTGAAGTGCCTTCTCGATGCTCTTGAAGGATGCAGTGACAAAGAGAAGGAGTTCTTAGAGAAGTGGAGGGGCAAGCCCGCCGAGGAGATTGCTGCTCAAAAGAAGCGTCTTGAGGGAATGGCAGGTGGTTCGATGAAGCCGGAGCTGAAGAAATGGCTCCATCAGCGCCTGAATGTCCTGAAGCAACTCTAAGTGTTCACTCCGTTCCTCTGAATTCTCCCCAAGAAGCAATGACGACTCGCACCACGGGTACGGCCCCGGCCTAAAATGACGCGTCGATGCCAACTGCTCCCATGCTGGGCATGCACCTGCGCCGAGATGGATAGATCAGAAGACGTTTTCTGATGCCCGGACCGGAAACTGAGCGTACGAGGACTTGATTGCGATAGGTACTATTTCTTTAGAGAGTCTCCCTAGCAACTAAGAGCTCTCAATTCAAAAGAAAACCTTTTAATATTCTCGCCTCTCGCGTGGCCTAGTATCGTGCTGTGATACCTCGCCTTCGCTCCTTTCCTACACTTCACCAACCTGCCTTGCGGTGACTCCCCTCGTGCGCTACTAAGGGGCGCCTGGGTCGTGGAGGGTGGCGGGATATGGGATATGGCGGGTTGTCCCGGTCATTGGCGGTAAGGTTCTCAACTATCGGTAAAACGATAGGGTCATGGAGCGCGCGCCGCCTCCCGCCCTCGCCGCCGCCGCCCTCGCCGCGATGGACGAAGCATTCATGGACACCCCCTGTCGCCGAAGCGACCGCGTCAAGACCAAGACGTCAAGACGACCCGCCCGACCAGGTGGGCGCAGAAGCCAGCGGGCCGCGCCCGAGCATCACCACGAACAGAGCGACCAAGGCCTGCATGCTGGCAGCAGCCAACATGCAGCACACACACCTCACCCTCCACAGCCCCACCAGCCACACCACACCAGTTGGACGATCCATCAGGGAAGGCCCCCGGGCTTGGCCCCTACACAGCCGCGATACCGCAGGGGCTGGTCCGGCGCCATTCTGGATGTGGCCCCCATGGGGCATTGTCGCAACGAATCGATGCAGCAGGCATGCAACAAGGCTGGACCCCCAGGAAGGGAGACAGCAGCACCAAAGGAGACATCAGGAGAAGGGGTCCCCCCAACACCATGAGGAGACGAGACAACGAACGCGCCGCGTGCGCGCGAGAGGCAGCGAGGCAGCAAGGGCAGCGGTCCAAGGGGCCCAACATCACGAACAAACATACGAACAAGGGCCAACAGATGGCCCAAACAACCCAGCAACTGCATTTCATACCTTTAACGCGTGGGCACAATTACCGTAACGGTAAAAGTAAAACTCAAATCCTCGAATTTCGAGACAAAAATGGCGAACCAGGACTTGGGCCCAGGAAGAATCCGAATCTGCACGCCTTGCATGACCACGACGAACATAGAAGACGGTGTATAACGAAGAAGGCTCGTACTCATGCCGAAATATTCATGCCAAAAGGCCTGAATACAACAGGGCGCTCGCGCCCCCCCCCCTGGGCGAAGTAAGTATAAACTTGGTTGCCACCATTACCGTCACTACAACAAGTCGCAATGTCGCACAAAGAACAAAGAAACACCAACCAACACATCAACACAAGTGACACGTAGCATGGGAAGAACAGAGAACATCGAACATCGGTATCATCACACAACACCACAAGTATCCCCACTGTTGTTCCTGCTGGGACTTTGACTCCGAGGTCAATAAAACTGCCTCTTCGAAAGAGCTCCTAGGGGCCGCCTGTATCACAGTGAGTCTCGCATGGATCGTTGTTTGCGGCACCATGCAAACTTCTGCCAAATGCAACATGCTCAGCTCGCATCTAACAAAGCCTTAAGAGCCAGGAGGAGTCCCAAAATCTCGAATGAGGTTTGCAAGCGCAGCGGAGTCACCAAATGGCGCAGAGGCGGCAGGGGTGATAGTATTACCGATGGCAAAGCCACCAGCCCCGCCAGATTCCATTGGCTGGGGTTCGTGAAGCGGCTTTAGCCCTCCAAGGTCCTCAAGATCCGGAATGTGCAAGCCCGTTGGAGGAACACCGCCGCTCTCGTGTGCGCCGCCACCGAAGCCGTACCCGAGCTTCGTGACCTTAACACGCATGTCGACCGACAGGGCGACGAGCAATTGGCGCGACCGGGGCGGAAGCACGTCTTGGCACATGAAGAGACCGCGCGACGAGATGAAGCCACTGACATCTGGGATGGAGTCCCACTCTATCCGTACTGGGAACGGCGACCGGTTTTCAGCAACAATGATACGCCCAGCCTCATCGTCGATGGTGTAAATGTTGAGCACCTCGCCGAGGGCGGGTGATTTCAGCAAAGCCGTCTTCTCTCCATCGATGAGCGCTCGCCTGATGATCGTGGTTGCGACAGTCTCAGCCTTGAGTGCCACAGTCTCCATGGTGATCGGCCGAGTCGAGTGCACCGCCAAGCGGAACTTACGCGGCTCGGTAGAGCGCATCTGGCCGAAGCAGAGGGGCACGGCAAGGTATGCCGACGTGTGCCCATCTTGCTCGAGCGAGGTTGAGATGTGCACGTTCTGCTGCATGCATCGCTCTGCATAGGCAACGATGGAGTATGAGCCGTCCAGTTCCACCTTGAGGATGGCGAGCCCGATGTCGACAAGAGTAGGTGCCGCGTCGACACCTCGTGAGGCATGTGGCTCTTGGTGGAGGGTGACTTCCACATTGGCGCGCGCATACACTTCGATGCTGACAGCCTGCCCCGCGTTGAAAACGGAGGCGAGCCATCCGCCTTCACGGCCCTCCATCAAGTCCGGTACTAGCCGACAGACACATATCTCGGCAAAGAGGCGATAGAAGTCGCTCCAGGCCATCCAAAATACGCCCTCGTCCTCACGATCCAGCCCAACTTCCTGCTTCATCTCGTACGACCACTCAGGCGAGTGCTTGGACCATGGCCCCTTCCACAGCGCAACACCGTTGGGATTGCGCAACTTGACTAGCTCGGTTCCCTCGGGACCGATGGTGGCCACTGACATGACGCTGTAGGCATGTGGGCATTGCAACCCCAGCGACTTCATCTCGGCTTGCAGTGCCTCCTCACCGGCGCTGGCAAAGGTGGACGCACCAATCGGATATTCAGACTGACGAAAAGAAAACAGCTGAGCGAAGAGCTCATCCGCGTCCACGCACTTTGTGCGCCACCGCTCGACAGCCTTAGCATGTGAGGCACGATCGGCTGCACCCGCACCCGGAGGGAGCGGCTTCGGCTCGCGCATCGCTGGATGGCACGGCATGAGTATGCGTTGCACCGGAAATCCCGTCAGCAAGCAGAAAGCTTCGGCGAAGGTGCCGCCCGAGAGTGCCTCGTACGATCCGTGCAACTTGGCTGCCGCCTTCTCGATGAGAGGGCCCCAAAGCTGGCGCCGTGCTGGCTTCAAGTAGGCAACCATCTGCAGCGCGTCGACGGGAAGGACGTCGTCGACGAGAACAGTATGCCACTCTCCCGCCAGACACAACCTGACCTGGTAAGCGCCGGCACGGTTGAACTCGCGCGTCAGCACGATCCGGCGTATATTCTCGGGCTTCTCCGCGAGTGCAGACAAGGCGCACACAAACCAGCAGTTTCCGACTGAGCCCTGCCTGATGTCCTCCGGTCGTGGGTCACCGCGGAAGACAACCCATGGGACGGTCGAGAACTGGAGAGTGGTGTCATCTACAATACCCTGAGGTGGCGTTGCAGAGGCACGCTCCCAACCGACTGGTCGCACGGCAAATTCCATGGCCAAGTGCGGGGTACCGCAGTGCTCACACGGAATGGTCCGTTGGCGGGCCGCCAGACTAGCTGCGTCGCGCCCAAATTTCATGGCAATGAGCTCCTCGCGCGTCACCTGGCGCGGCAAGGCCGAGCGCCTCGAGCACCCCGTGCACTTGAACGTCTTATCCCCTTCGGGATGCATGTACAGCGAGCGCGGAATCGGTGGGAATGTCGGGTCGACGAACACGATACCGTCAGAGTGGTAGAGCTCGTTGATCGCGTCCACCTGCTCCTGCGCCACCTTCTCCACATCTTCCAGCCGCTCGAATGTGACGACACCGCCCGAGTCCTGGGTTGCGAGCTGAGGTGCGGCTGTGGCGGCAGGGACAGGGTTAACGGGGTCGAGAGAAACTGCGGGCACAGCTTGGGCGGCAGCTGCGGTCCGAGGTGGCGCAGCCTGGCGCGAGGCAGCAGCCGCGGCGAGCTGCTCCTTCTGAGCGCGTGCAAGCGCCTCAGCTGCCGCCGTATTGGGATCGACGCCGTCAGCCAGCTGCTTCTCGAAGAGAAGCTTGACTCGGCTCTCGAAGCCCTCACGGGAAAGCAACGGGGCGGGCGCGGGCGCGGCGCTCGACGCGAGCGACATGGCGAGCGCAGCGGCAAGCTCCTCATCATCCGACTCCATCGCGAGCAGGTACGGCAGCCGATGGCGTAGGGCAAGGAGAGGAGGTGGTGGGCGGGCTCGGGGAAGGGTTGGGTGGGCAGGCGGGAGGCCAAAGAGCCAGAAGCCACACCAGATGTCGAGAGGCGCCGCCCTGCCTCCGCCGCCCTCCTCCCGCCCTTATCTTCTCGTCAGAGCTTTTTGGTTGCGGTAGTATAACCCTAGAACCTTGCCTCGGCGGCGACGGAGCGCCCTACTCTGCCACTCTACCCCGCGATGGGGGGAGATGGGGGAGGGGGGCGGGAGGATGTCGCATACTTTACACCCTAGAGGATAGCTTGATCAAAAAACTGGACTCGAGAAATGACGACCACGCATTAGAGAGACATTTTTCCAACGTGTTCCAGGCTCTTCTCTCCGGGCCCATCGCCGTTTGCCCACACGGTCCAAAAAGAACTCTGCCGCCACTGTAGTACATAGACCGTACATAGTCCATTGACATAGTACTGTACACTTCGCCCCACGACCGGGGGACTCCTCACACGTACAAAAAGTAGTAGTAGGAGTACTCTAGTAGTAGTGCTGAACACTCGTACATCGATCGGGGCTGCTACGAGAGAGAGAGACCGTTGGGAGTCGGGGAGAGCGTGACGACCGAGATTGGCGGCGCCCTCCGAGCCGAACCCCCCCCCCCTCGGCCCGCTCCCCCCCCCCCGGAGATGAGAAGGAGGAGAAGAGGAAAGAGGGCCAGAGGAGGATGGTTCCGGCGCGACCCCCTCCCGCCCCCTTCTCCCCCGCCGCGTCCGCTTCCTCCTCCTCCCCTCCCCCCCGCGGAGCGCCATCACGAAGGAGATCAGGAGGACCTCCCGTGATCCCCCCCCCCCCCCGCGCGCTCCCCTCCCCCTCCCCCCCCTCCCCCCCCCCCATCTCCATTCGAATCCCCCCCCCCCGCGAGATAAAAGAGAAGGCGGCGGCGGCGCCCCCCCCCCCCCCCCCCCCCGCCACTGCTGCGAGAGAAACTCCGCCGCGCCTGGGCGTTGCCCCTCCCCCCCCCCCCCCCCCCTTCCCCCTCCCCCCTGGCCCTCTCTCTCCCCTCTCGGCCGGCCGCGGGGGGGGCGGGGGAGGAGGGGGGAGGGGGGGGGGGGGGAGAGTTCTCTCTCAAGTCCTCCGGATGTCCTCCTCTTGCCCTCTTCTTCTCTCTTCTCCTCTCCTCCCCTCTCTCCCCCTCCCCGCTTTCTTCCTCTCTCCTCCTCTCTCCTCCTCTCTCCTCCTCCTCCTCTCTCTCCCTCCTACAGTGGACGTTGAGCCAGCGTCTCTCGGTTCTTCTCTCCTTCTCCTCCTTCTCTTCCTATTCCACACTCCTCTCCGTCCTTCCCTTCCCCCTCTCTCGCTCTTCTTCCACGCTCCTCTCCAGTCATCGGGCGCAACGCCCTCCCCTAACCCCACGCCTTTCTCCTATTGCCCACCCCCTGATTTCACGTACTCTCTTCTCTAGCCCTCACTCGACGTCATCCTCTCTCGCCATGGCTTCGTCGGCTGTTGATAATGTAAATGGGAGAGGGCCAAATCATGAGAGTGAGCGACGAGGAGCAGCCCTCGAGCCACGTCTCGCCCACTGCTTTCCACCAAACTCCAGCTCTCCGGCTCTCTCTCTCTCTCTCTCTCTCTCTCTCTCGCCGCCTCGGAGCTCCAACGTGTGAGGGCAGACAGAGGGAGAGCGAGCGACGAGCCAGCCAGACTGGGCGCGGCCGTGCGAGATGGAGGACGCGGAGGCGGATCATCTGCTCGCACAGGTCAGCCGCTCGCGCGCACCAGCCACCGAGGACCACAGCCGTGGCCGTGGGCTTCGCGAGCTTCGGCAGCACCAGCACGGCCGCAATCCCTCTGGCTCCATCCACAACAACCTGCGCCGCTCGTCCACTGGCATCGTGCGGCGGCCGCAGCGGTATGGCAGCGGGGCACTCCCACCTCTCGCGCCGCGAGATGCCTCAGTCGCTGCGCCGCTGCGCCCCACCAGGCGCTCGATGCCAGACGTCAACATGCACGAGGCACTCACGCAGCCCCGGCCACAGGAAGAGGAGCTGCCACTCTCGCTCTCGTCGCGCATACTGCTCGCCCCACGCTCGATCGCCTCGCATCCGCGCGCTGGCTCTGCGCCCGGCATGCGGCCCATCCGGTCCCACATCGGCGTGGGGCTGGGAGGCAGCGGTCAGATGCCACACACAGTCAGCATGGGAGACCCGGAAGCAGCACACGACCACCAAAAACTACCACCGCGAGCGCAGACGGCGGGAGCGATGGTCATCCACCCTCCGTCTGTATTCAATGGACCGCAGCTGCACCCGTCGCGTTTGCCTCTGCCATCGCACCGCCTGAAGGACCCCACACACTTGAAAACTACTTCGACTAGCGCCAATGCTTCCTCCACCTCCGCAAACCCGCAATTGATTCCACAGGGGCGGCAGCCTGTTCGCCCGCCTCGCCTGCAGCCCATCACCTCGATCGAAGATGCTGCCATGTCTCCGAGCGAGCTCACTCCCAAGACGTTGTCGCCTCCTGAGCCCCTTCGCTCGGATTTCTCGCCACCCATCATCCGAGCATGCAAGGGCCAACAGGCCGTATTTGCCGGCCCCGAAATTGTCAAGCGCCCTTCGCCGGACTGCGTCATGACAGACACGGGCATGATGATCTCCACCTCGTTAGACGCTCAGCTTTCACCCACTGAACAGATGAGCCACTCGCCACAAGCGAAGAACCCTCGGATAAGCTTGTGCTTCGACCCGCAGTTGAACTGTTACTTCGACCCCGTCACTCACAAGTATTTTGAGCTCTCGTTCTAGGTCGCAGGGCCATCGAATCCCACATCGCCTGTCGTCGGCGTTATGTTAGCCACCACCTTACATAGCAGCTTATGGTAGCACACGGAGCGATCCTCCAAGGAGTTCTTCGTGAACCACTTTACTCAAGGTGGCCTCTCCGCCAATACGCAACCTCTTGTGCAATACTCGTATTCTCTCCCGTTTTGCCGTCGCCGGCTGTGCATAGTCCATGTTATCAGGTCATACCCCTCGAACGTGATGTGAGGATCACCTCGGATCGGCATGGCTGCCAGCCACAACCACCTTGATCCGAGGGCGGCCTGATGGTTGTGAATCCAAAGTTGTGGCGCATGCAAACACACCCCGGTGCTACGGGGCTCTCGATCCTCTCCCCCCCTCCCCAGGCGTCTGAAGATAGCTTGTGGTGTGTGACACGATGGGTACGTGTCATGTGTACCTATTGCGTGCAGGCATGCACTCAGCGCCGTTGTTTGCGAGGTGACTCGTGTGACGCACGCGCGCTCTTGTTCTTGCACATAAAGATATGTTGCGACCCGGGCCTACCCGCAACGTGCCCCCCCCCCCCCCCCCCGCGTCTAGCGAGGCGGCAGGTCTTCTTGCCTCCCAATGTATGAGGTGATACCACACAGTGGCAAAAAAGTGGGGCTGCCAACCACCCAGCCTCGTGGGACCCGCCGGGGCTGTGTCGCATTCGCGAATCGACACCCGTTACCCGTTAGGCTTCTCTTTCGTCGTTTGTCGCATTTATCGTTATAATTCTCTGCTTTCTTTCGTTCATGGTCAAAAATTCGCGGGACCCCCAGGATCTTGGGTAGTGGAGCGCTCTCTCTCTTTCTCTCCAAGGGCTGTGAGCTGTGATCTAATAGTAGCAGCTAGTAGCATGGTGATTGCCCAGGCTTGGCTAACAGCGTTTTCGGCTGGTGTTAGACAAGGGCTAACAACACTTTTGAGCTAGGTGTTAGCCCAAGTGGGCTAACAGTATAACTGTGGTCTAACAGAGCACTCTGTCGCCGGCAAGGACCTGGTGTACGAGTACGAGGTACGAGTAGCGCCAAGCCGCCAAGCCCGTGGAGAGGAGTTGACAATGTAATAAGTAGTACTACTATAATAACAATGATTGAACTATTGTGACCCAGTACCCAGCTCATAGCTCACAATGCACAGTGCATGCTTGGTAGCGCGCAATGGGGAACGGTAGAAGATAGAAGTCATACTACGGACCTATTGCATAACTGTGTAATGCGGTTGGCGAAATCTAATAGTAGTTTCTAACAGCACTTTTGGAGCACTTGGGCTAACACCTCCCCTAGGAGCCAGGAGGCAGGAGGTGTTTTCGAGCGAAATCGGTGGGCAACTATTAGATCACAGGCCCTGTTTCTCTCAAGGAGAAGGGAAGTTCAACTATCAGTAAACTGATAGGGCCATGGAGCGCGCGCCGCTCCCCTCCTCCGCTGCCGCCGCCCTCCATCGCAGACACCCCCTGGGTGGGCCTGCAAAACCATCCTCAGCCCCTGCCTTCTGGCAGAAACTGAGCACTCAACAGAACAACCCAGACACCCAGACTCTCAGTAGGCGCGCGACGCGCGCCGCACTGACGGATCGAGCATGACCACGGGCTCGATATGCTGCAACGATACGGAAGGGAAACGATCGGCGGGAGGCGCGGCGAAGGTGGCCGGGAGTGATGGAATGGCGGGCTGGACCACCTCCTCAGCAGAGGAAGGCGGGAGGACGGGCTTGGGCGAGGGCGAGCGCGACGACGGAGCGGACCATGTAGATGTCCCAAGCGAGGGTGGCACCGCGCCGTCGGTCGGGAGTGACAGAGGTAGGCCCTCCGTCAACCGGTTGAGATCGCGCACCAACGAGGCAGGCGAGAACGCTAGGACGCTCCACTCGGATATATAGTAGTAAAATAATTAATGTTATATCCTAGCCAACCCCACTAGCTAATTGGACACAACTTTTCCGTGCGCGCCGCGCGCTGGGCGAGAGTCTGGGCAGGAATGATGTCAGCTCAGCCCCTGCCAACAGGCAGAGGCAGGGGCTGAAAAAAAAACTTCTTAACATTCTCGCCGCGCGCGCGACCCTGCACAGCCTCCCTGCAGCCACGCCCGCTTTCCTTACCACCCCTCCACCTGCCTTGCGGCTCGTCCCCTCGTGCTCTACCTAGGGGCTGGGTGAAGTAGGTTTCCAGTGGCAGACGGTGTGTACCGGTCCCCGGTGGCTTATTTATCGCTCTCCTTCCTTCTTCGCCACTTCGCCACCGGGCTACCGGTTTTCTCTTATTCCTTTTTGCGCCGGGCGCCGGGCGTCTGGTGTCCGGTGTGTCTGTTGTGGGTGCCAATCGGGTGAGAAGCGGTCCGCATCGAGGGTGTGTGCGCTTTTAGGCAAGCCGCTCCACCATGTCGAGCGCTAGTGCTATCAGCTTCAGGTTCACACTCATGTTTAGGTTCCCTTTGTTATTAGTCGTGAATAACGGGGGTGCTGAGGTCCCGTGGGGACTTGATCTTCGGCTTCCTGCCTTGGGAAGCCTTGTTCGTGCGCACGGTCGAGGTTCCGTCCGGGGGCCCAAGGCCTCTGACGAGGACCGTGAACCTGCTCAAGGTTCTTTCGATGACCGGCACGTGGTGGAATGTGTAGTGGTCGAATTCTACTCTGTAGAAGTCGCCTATTATGTGTCTCCATGCTATTAGGTAGAGGGCTTTAAGGCTATCGGGTGTCGGTGTGTTCGGGTATGCGAACAATCTGTCTTTGCCACCATCCCTGGGTCGGAGGCGACGGGTTCGAGAATCTTCTGATTTGTCGATCTGTCGCTCGCGGGGGTGCGGGGGTGAACCCCGCCACGGCCTCTATGGTTTGGAATATCCGGACCGTGGAGGACACTTCATCAGCGGCTGCTCCATGGGCACTGGGGGGGGCGCCCTCGGTGGGGGGCCCGAAGGAGAGGGGAGTCGCGTCGGCGCGCTCCATCGCGTCTAAGTATAAACTTAGTTGAGCAGTCAGGGGCTGAGGTTGAATGTGCAGGCCCACCCATGGGGTGTCTGCGATGGAGGAAGGGGGAACGCGGCCCCCATGACCCTATCAGTTTTACTGTTGAGCATCTATGCCTATGCTTCTATGCACCACAAGCTATCTTCAGACTTCAGACGCCAGGGGAGGGGGGAGGGGATCGACAGCTCCGTTGTACCGGGGTGTGATTGCATGCGCCACAACTTCGGATTCACAACCATCAGGCCAGCTCCGCCATTCTCCCACAACCACAACCCGAGCCCCTAAGTAGCGCACATGGGGAGCAAGCCGCAAGGCAGGTTGGGGGGGGGGGGGGAGGTAAGGGTAAGGGTCAGGGGCGTGGCTACAATGTAGAGTCCCAAAGCCACGCGCGAGGCGGGAATATTAAAAGTTAGTCTAGTAACCACAATCCACAATCACAATCAGAACCTACATTTGAGCGGCGCTTTGGCCATTATTTGAGGTGCATGGCGTGGGAAAGTAACGTGGCTTTAACCCACGCGACGCGTGTAACGTTGATGGTGCGGCTTTCATGGGCTTTCGCAATCTTGCCTATCGCTCAATAGGATCCAGCAGGGTCCAACAAAAGGCGCAGCGGCATGGCGTGTCGGCACATCCGGCCCATGCGAGAAATGAAGAAAATAGCGACGATGTCGCTGGTACTCGCGCTATTGTGTGTGAATACGCAGAAGTTGCATTGACCGATCAAACTCTCGGTTTACGATTCTGGCTACACACCCTTTGGGCGTGTCCATTGTCGTGTACCACGAGGGCGCCTTTTCGGCTAATAGCGTGAGAAGTTCGCGGATCTCGTCTTTGGATATGGAGCTCGAGGCCAAGCGGTAGTGCACACGCTCTAGAAGCTGGGCCATGGGCAACACACTCAAAGCACCCTCAGCCCCGCGATCGCGGTGGATTGCTGCACGCACGGCGATGGCCATCTCCGGCAAACGCCGCAAGAGCTTGCAGTGACGAATAGCCGGAGCATCCGCCTCGAATTTGGCGCGCGCCTTCTCGCGGCCACGAACTTTTGCAATCAATTCTTTGGATAGCCCTACAAGCCGCGGGTCGAGTTCTGGCTCCTTCTCGCCTGAGTTTGGCTGGGTATCAGGGGGAAGGTCGTTGCACGCTCCTGCAATTCCACTCAACGCGTCGGCAATAGACGTCTCTGCGGTTGTGGCGGCGGCCCCAGTCCCCGTAGGCTTGTTTCGCTGAGACATTAAACCTGATGTGCCTCGATGGGCAAGCACGGGAAGCACTGCCAAATCGACTTGCGGAGTTTCTTCCAGTGGGAATTGCATGTGCCACGCGACGCTTTCCAGGGGCGCGGACTTGATGGACGACCAGTGTCCGTGCTCCCTCAACCATTGATGGTGAAATCTCTCGACGTGCTGTACCAGGCGCCTGTGTAGCTCAATCTTTCGATCGGCGAGGGAGACCTCTATCCTCATGCCCGCAGTCGGTGCTGAGGGTACAGCTATCATCCAATCTTGCCGCTGCGCAATCTCTCTCTGCCCGAGGGATTGCTGTAACGGCCAGACGGCGATGACTTCGTACGCCTCCGGCCAAACGCCCAGGATCGCAGATAGCATCTCAGGAGTAAATTCGCGCCCAGTTGCTCGCTTCACTTGCAGGCTTAAAGAGGAGAATATGGGCTGTTGAGATCGTTTGCTATTGAACAACATCAACGTGGTCTCGAGCGCAGAAAAACTATCCTCCAACTGACGAAGGCGGATTGGGAGCGCACGGTGCGAAGCAGATCCCGTGAGGCAGGGGCCTGAACTTTGCAGTGGAATTAATATCGGTTGAGGGGCTGCACCAAGTGGAGCGAACAACCGATCCAAACTGCCCGTGATCTTGCTGTTTAGGCCCAGATGTGCGGGCCGATCTTGAGCAGTGATTTGCGATGATACCCACTTTGCTGCGCGCGAGGAACGTCGGCACGTGAGCGCCTGACTAGAGCTCACACTTGCTGGCGGCCGGAAGCTCGTCTTTGCGATCGTCACTGCCAGGTTCGCACCATCCTGTGCACAGGCGCCTCCGGGCTCTGGCGCTGACGAGGTCAACGCCTGGCGATTAAACTGTGATCCTCGTCTCTCGAGTCCCCCTTCCGTGCGTGTGAGCTCCTGGGGCTCTACGACAGGCGCAAGCTTGTCACCTCCGCTACCGCCGCCGACGCACATGCTCTTCCTCTGTGCGGACAGCTCGAGCTGGTCCGAGCTCTTGAGCACTGAGCTGGGCTCGTCAGCGCGGCGCTTGCGCGCACGCATCCCCAACGACTCAAGCGTGGGTGGCATTTTCGACGAGAGAGTCTGCAGGGAGGAGTGACGTGCAGCTCGCAACCGAGGGCCGAGAGGGGGTCGGGAGGCGCGGGGAGGGGAGGGAGCAAGAGCCGATTTCGCGGGCTTTTTCGCGCCTCTTTCGTTCCGTGGGAGGTGACCTGTCGACATTCCTTCTCTCCTGAGTTGGACAAGAGGATTTGAGGAGCAGGCCAGTCCTCTTCCTCTGCTCGCCGCCGAGAGGTTCATCCGAAAAAGAAAACTCTGGTGAGCCCCACTTATTCCGTGTCCCTGCAATTGGCCCCTTGACCATGTTGGCCCCTCGTCCCCGTCCCCGCATGCTCCGTCTCCACGGGTCCCCCATCCATCTACAAGTCGGTGGTAAAAAAATACTACTATAAAACTTATTGGTGAGTATTAGTGTCAGTTTCAGTGTCAGTGTGCAAAATATTCAAAACATGATCAAATAAAAATAAAATTTACCTCTTCTGCTGTTTGTTAGTCAGTGTACAAAAGAAACAACGAATGAACTTGAATCTGACCAAACTACAAATTGCAACGGAACGCGACCTTCTTCCGCCCCCCAGGCTACAAGTCATTTTTAGAAGACTCGAGCGGGAAGGGAAGATTCAGCGAGGGCCGGGGCGGGGGGGCGGGATCGAGCGGGGGGCGCGCGCGCCGGAAGAGAGCGAGGAAGGTGAGAGGGAAGGGAGCGCCTGCTTGCTAGAGCGCCAGAAAGAGCTGCTATTTTCGTCTGCGCTCTTCCGCTCTCGCTACGGCCCTTTGATTTTCCTTCTCTTGTGCGCTCATTCTCCACGTGACCCGTCGTCATGCCGTTTGTTGTTGGCGGCGAGCTGTGCGCCACACATAACGATGAGGCCTTTGCCAGAGTGCGTGCAGCCAGTGGAGTGCCAGACTCCTTCCTCTGCACCTTCGACTGGAGCTCGCTCGCCCCTGGCGGTGGGAAGGGAGGCTCCCTCCTCGCCTTCCACTCCCACGGCTCGCGCGACTTCGTCGTGAAGGAGCTCTCACCCTCCGACCACGCCACACTGCTCGGCCTTGCACCCACCTACTGTGAGCATGTCGTTGCGCCCAGGGGGTCGCTCCTCGCGCCGCTCTATGCACACTTTCACCGGCACAGCACTGGTGTGACGTATGTTGTGATGGGTTCAGTCCTGCCTCAGCCCGCTGCCGAGATCACTGCTGCAGCCTCGCCGTGCATCTATGACCTCAAGGGCACCGCTGACGACAAGACGCTTGTGTACCAAGGCCGCAAAGTGCAAGATGTGCACAAGCGCTTCTACAACATCGGGCTCAGATGCTGCGACTTTCTGCTGCGGCGATGCCGATGCTGCAGGCAGACGGCGACTTCCGTAGCGGACCTATGGGCACCGGGCCGACGAGAGTATGCCCAGGGGAAAAAGCATGCTCGTGAAGTATGCTTCTCAATGACACCACTCTGCTATGCTAGACTCATGGAGCGACTGGAGGTGTGTGAGCGGCATGTCAACCCGCATGTCCTTGGCAGCTTGACACAGAGACTCACGTGTCCTTGCTAAATTCTTTCATCGCGGCTCGTAGGCGGACGTCGCATTCTTACGCGATCACGGGCTCATGGATTACTCCCTGTTGGTTCGCACTTATCGTGTCCCGCCACTATCGTCGATCCCTGCTGAGACTGCGGTTGCTGCTGCCGCTGCGCATGATTGGGTGAGGAGAGAAATATCAGCGAATCTCGAGCTTGAGGTCGAACGTATGACGGGCGTACCCATCACATGCGAAGTGGCCGACGGCTCCGTGTGGCTAATTGATGTTGGCATCATAGACTTCCTACAGGTTTGTATGGCCACTGTCTGTGTGGCACGTGCCCCACACGCTACTAGAGTCCCACCCGCTATTCATACGCGCTTTTCTTGTGTAGGAATGGACGCTTGCCAAACGCATCGCTCGATGCCTGAAATTCGCTGAAAAACCACCGTACAAGCACAAATCGACTGAGCCGCCTCCCTACTATGCCAAGCGTTTCCTTGCTAGTCTCAAGGCAAAGTTCCGACCCGTCGGTCGGCTACCCGGCGCCAACAATCAAGGGTTTCCCTCTTGGATCTCGCCACGATCACCGCCACATTGGCAGCGCAGCCGTTCTGCCTTGCAAATATTCCGTGCTGCCATCGCCGCTGCTCTCAAGTGGTTGACGCGGCTTGGTGCTCCTACAAAGGCTGCAGGACAGGCCTCACAGTCCGAAAGGAGGGCGCGTAGCTACTCGCAGCTGGAGGATCCTCGTGGCGCATAATGAACCCAACGGCATCAAGCACTTGTCGTGCTCATGACGCTGTAAGTAATCTCGTGTCAATCTCGTGTCATGTATGGAGTTCGCAACATCATGGCACCCAGAAGGCTTCAAGGATCTCGTCCGACGCACGACCTCTCTTTTTGTGTCTCCCTATCAACAGCCGGCGCCGGTTCCTTGTCCCGTTGCCGGTCTGGTTATGCTCCGTTCTTGTTCTTTTTTAGTGTCGCTTTGCAATGCGCGAGTAGATAGCTAGTTTTCGTTGCTGTTTCGGCGTTTGTTCTCACAAAGTAACGAGGTGGTCATACGCTAGGGCAAAACTAAAATGGTGCGTGGGGCGCGGGTTAAAACAACCACAATGATCACCCCCTATCACACACATGGGACTTTCATCGGAATATTGTGTGACTGGAGGGCGCATGAAGTACGGTGAGGTGGGGGGAGGCGGGCACAACCCTAATCCCAGCTTGCATAACACAATAATAAAACAGCTGCCTGAATCTGAGCGTTAGTTATTAGTTAGTACCACTACCACTAGCCCGGTACTATCACGACACCCCTCAGCGCACCTGCCCGTACGCCTCGACGTGTGCTATTGCTAATGCCACAGACACATACACATATGCACGCCCTTGCAAATCTCCCCCCTCCCCCGGCTCCCATTCTACATTCTAACTCCCCACAAGTAGTTACAATGGGTGAGAACCCAGTGAGAGTGAGGCGAACCGACCTACGTCGGGCGATTCACTAGGAAAAAGCACAGGGGGTGGGGGAGGAACCTCTCGTCAAAACAGAAGAACGGCCCTTACCAGCTCGCGCGGTGAGCGGTCCTCGAGAAATAAATGACTGCGAGTCGAGTAGCTTGTGCCACTCTCGGGGTACTCTCCTCGACCTTGAGTCACTCCCTTCTCTCTCCCTCCTGTCGCCAGCCGCCCCTTACCCATTTGCTAACGCAAACGGTCGCTTCCAGCTTCCAGGAAGGATGGAAGGGGTTTTCTTTTTCTTCCCTTCCCCACCTCTAAAGCTAAATAAAGACGGGGGAATGAATGAGCTCACGCAAAGTCGCGTCCTCGCTCGACTCCTCATTACCCCGTCTTGGCGCGCCGCAGTCGATGCCGCCTGCGGCGCACATGTTGTATGAGGAAGTCGCATCCTCGCTTAATAGAACCTAAAATATTCTTAATAATATAGCTTTTACATTCGGGGGGTTTTGAGGCGTCTCAACAGTGACCCAAGAGTGGCTCAACTGCGAGATTTCTTGAGTCGCCGCTCTTGAGTTACTATTGAGCCAGGACTCTCAAACTCTTCTAGTGGGGAGAGATGAGTTCGCGCGCTGTGCCAACTGTCACTCAACAAAAGAGATGGCGGGGGAGGAGGTGCGCGCCGCCATCCGCGCGCCCAACGATGCCCTGCACCCTGCCACGTGGGATGCAGGCCAAGGGGTATGTGTTGAAGCGGCGGAGCCTGCAGGCCCCTTTGGATCGCCGCGGACAGACACCCTCGCCTCGCCTCGACGCCACAGGGGGTGAAGAAGCCGCGGAGCCGCAACTTCCCTCAAAAACCCTCTATTAATTAAAGCGTAAAGCCCACATTTATTGGTATTGTGTATTGTTGGCCTATATCCTATATTCGACGGAACGTGACCCAAACTTTACTCGACTTAGTTGGCCAATCCCACAACTAACTTTATAGTTGGTCGCCATGGAGCGCGCCGCCGCTCCCCACCTCTCCTTCGGGCCCCCCGCCGCGGGAGCCCCCATAGTACCCATGGAGCTGTCGCAGGCAAAGCGACCGCGTCCGCCCGCAGAGGCCGAGCAGGTGAGCGCGACCCCGGTCGCGCCGCACGGCCCGTGGCCCCGGCCACACCAAGGAAGGCAGCCATGCTGGCCCACCTCATGGTGGGTCACAGGCTGTGACAAGCACCACATCAGCACCAGACAAGAAGGGACACCCATCCATCAGGCATGCCTTATGGTAGAGGCCTCTCCCACCCTGGGGACGGCCGCGCTGCCTCGGCAGCGCGACCCGAGACCGGGTGGCCCTTATGGGCACAACACAAGCAGCAGGATCAACACGCATCAGAAGACAGACTCAGCAGCACATCAATCCACAACCCCACCCAGGAACAAGAACCATGCTGCGCCCTTGGACGCATGCCATCCCCCTCTGCCAACCACCCCTTCGGACCAAGCCACAGCCTCACCACCCCTGCTTGTCCCTGCCGCTCAGGAGCCACTCTCGGATGAAGAGCAAGGCAACTTCGAGTCAGACGCCACATTCGAACTATCTTTCCACCAAGAGGGGGACTACACCTTCTTGGACGCCACCGTCTACGCTGCGATCGTAGAGCTCCTACTAGAGCTCGAAGGAGTAGACCCGGAGCCGGACTTTTGGGCCCGCTCCATCCGCGGGCCATGGCACATAGCCGTGAACGAAGACTGCGTACAACAATTCAAGGAACGCTACGGCGATATCACTACTCTTCGCATTAATCAGACCGACATCTCAGTCAACATCAAGGTGGAATCGATCGACGAGAAAATCAACAAGAAAGGCTCCTCTTCTCGCAAGGCACTATACAACGCCCTTCAGGACGTCGCGGCACACTTGGTCATCGAGGCTGAAGGCCTAGCGCAAGCGGCCCAAATCAATCTGAGCGCGATCATCATCGCAATCGAAAAGGTAGGGCTTACCTTCTTGAAGGGCAATCGCGAGCGCATGAAGCTCGAAGGCGGAGCCGGAACGTTCGCATCCAAGGCGGCATACTCGACGTCTTCCAATGCCACGAGTGAGGCGAGAATATTAAAAGGTTTTTTTTAGTTGGCCAATCCCAGCTTGCAGTTTGCATATAAATAAACCTTTTAATAGTCTCACCGCACACGCGGCCCAGTCCCGCCGAACGAACACCGAATCTTTTTTTTGTACCAGTATGTAGTAAGTGTTCCATATGTCACCGGTGACATATCAGATGATGATGCCTAAAGACTTCTTGTTTGAACTTTATAAAAAATGCAATGATGCCATTGGCGCCAAAGAGTGGACACTGGCAATTAGAATTGCGAGTAATTTAAGCTCATTGTCGGCTGATATGTACACAATTGCGAAAACGCCAGTCGATAAACTTCACGTAATTCTGCAACTGAATTCGGCAAAACAAATGCTAGAATTTGCCACTAAACAACTGCGAAACCAGGTCACAGGCGCACAGTGCCTTATGCAGCGCAAAGATTCCTTGTATGAACTTTATGAAAAGGCCATTGCCGCCAAAGAGTGGACAATGGCAATTAGAATTGCGAGTAATTTAAGCTCATTGTCGGCTGATCTGTACACAATTGCGAACACACCAGGCGATAAACTCCAAGTAGTTCTGCAACTGAGTTCGGCAAAAGAAATGCTAGAATTTGCCACTGAACAACTGCGAAAACAACAGTTCACAAGCGTACAGAGACTTCTTGCGTTTATCAGGCTTATGCAGCGCAAACGCAAGGTTGCACTTGGCGGTCGAGCGCGTGTGTCCCTGCCGCGTGAGGGGCAGGTGACCAGCGAGACCCCTATTTAGCCTGTGGCGCGGCGGCGTCTCCCTTTGGATTTTTTTCGGTGGACCGCTTGTTGAGTAATTTCAACAAGAGAATGATTACAAATACTGCGAGCACGATGGCTCCTAGCAGAAATGCCGCTCCCTTTGCGAATATTTTAGTTACTTCAGCTTGAAATTTGTCTTTTCGTTTGGCCAGAGGTCGTGCGTGCACACCACCGAGTGTTCGTCGTGTTGGCATCACCTCCTCGCCCCAAAAGTTTTTTGGAGGCCGGTCGGCGGTGCACGCATGCGCGCCGCGCAGCTCATTCACACGCTTGCAGGTGGAGTGGCGGTCACTGGGGCGAAGTGCATCCTGCAGGCTCCTGGGGAATCGCTTGCTTCTTCCTTTGAAGCAAACGGCGTGGAAACGGTGTGAAGTCTTCTGAAGACGTCGCCATCCACCCGGCGTGCTGCCCATGCGCGTGCAAGGGCGGACGTCAGCAGTCGGACGCCCACGTGGTTGCATTCTTCAACTCGGGCAGCGGGCATGGTTGCATCCTTCAACAAGGGCGGGACGGTCGTGGAGGAAGGCGAGGGCGCCCCCATCAATGACGCAATCTCAAAAAAAATTACTTTGCATACCGCGGTCAACCCCCGAGTTATGGGCGAAGTTAGGGGTCAGTAGAAATTATATACCTAAAAAGCCGGGAGGGGTGTGACAAAAAAAGGGAACCTCGAGTTGCACCCTCTTATAAACTTAGTTGTGGAGCTTGCAGCTTGCAGCTTCGCAGCTTGTGTTTTCGCGTTTTCGCCGGGGGGCGGTGGGGGGTGCCGCGCGTCCAAACAGCTCATCCCCATCGAATCCCAACGCCAACGTCTTTAACGAACCAAATGCCTAACGGCCATAGCAGGTCGCACAACGTTGTGCGTTATTTGCCCTCGTGTTATTGTTACTGCAGACTACGGATGCTCGGTCCATCTTGTCTATTTCTAATTCTCCCCTCCCTGACTAGTTCCCCTGCCTGGGGAGTTGCTATGCTCACGCGCCGCTTCCTTGTATGTGGTGATTAGCATTGTACTCATCTTTGTAATAATAATACCCTGGAGATTGGTTGAAAAAGAAAACATGCACCTCTGGGTTAAAAAAAATCACCTGGCCCTCTTTTGACGGAACGCAACTTAAGGTGATGTTATTTATAAGCGTGTTCATGGAGCACTCTCTCGAACCAACTCCTTTGCTCCTTTGCCTCCTCACGGCTAAAAGGTTCCGTCCTACATTATAGGACCGCGTCCTACGATTTCGGTGTATTTGTAGGACCCTGAGCTTGAAAGACACACAACTTTCGAGAGTGAAGGATTGGGACTTCCCACCAACTGAAGGTTAGTCCCAACTCAGTCTTGAGATCCTTAGCTCCCACTATGGCCAAGGCTGTAGACTTCGTCTTGACCGAGCTTTCGGCTCCAGCGTGAACTGAGTACTTCGGCCATCGGAGGCCACCGGGTGCGTTGAGAGTTTTGTTTTTGCCCCGCAAGAGGCAAAGCAGCCAAAACTCTCATTGAGCTTCAAAACCAAGCTTGGTCTCCGCTGAAGGTCGAAAAGAACCCATGCCAAAGAGCATTTCATCTCGTGGGAGCAAGTTCTAGGGAGCTCATCATGAGCCTCAAATCGTGTCCTCAGGTGTTTGCGGCAATTCGTAGGACAACGCCGTTTTTTGCCGGGAAGGCTTCTGCAAGTGGCAAATAACTCATTATGCTTTGAGAATGGTGTCTTGAGCCTCTAGGAGGACTCAATGAGGGCGATGAGATGAACATAGAAACCAAATCCTAGCTCCCCATTCCCATTCCTAGATTGAACCGTGTCTTCGTAGTGCACAACGTCGTCCTACATTGTAGGACTCGTCCTATAAAGCTGGGTACCTTTATCCGCTCAGGGCCAGAGGGCCAAAGCGCGGCAGCCAGCCACCCGCGCCGGTTCGCGCCGCGCGCAACTTTTCGTACCTTTATGAAATGAAAACTCACATCATTTCTTTTGTTTTCGTCATGCTGTCTTCTCTGAACTTCTCTTCCATCGCATCTGGCATACGCCCCAATGTCCAATGTACCCGCAACATGTCTCGATCATTCGAATTTCATTTTGTAACCCCCTCTAGAAGACATTTCCCTGGATCCTGAGTTTTGGAGCGGAAGTAGCATAATACTATTGCACTATTGCAGCATTGCAGCACCCAGAATCCATAATTCGGGGGGTCGACTGGCAACTGGCAACACGCCACTCCTCATTTCTCATTTCGGGGACTCCTCACTCCTCCCTGCGCGCACTAGTCCGGGTGCACCTCTCGTTGTGAAGGTGCAACCTGAACGTCCAGGTTTTCTCCTTAACTCCCCCCCCCCCCCCCATTTTAGTTTTACTCCTAGAATATAACCATGGCGGCGAGGCCCATCATCTCTCATCTCGCCGGCGGGGGAGATTGGTGTGAAGGGTTGGGGCAATCATGGGGCAAGCAAGCCCCGTCCGGCCTGCCTGCCGACGACATGTTCCCAAACCCGGCCCCCCTGCCGACCGCCCCGCGCCGGGCTGCCGACCCGCTCCCACCCTGCCAACAACCTCTGACCTCCTGGGAGCCTCCTGACACTCACGGGACGAGCTAGGAGACAAGAGACAAAGAAAAGAAGTACTCTAGAGGTCTTGCACAACAGAGAGAGTTTGCGGGAGGTGAGAGAAAGAGAGTCAGAGAGAAGAGGCGCAGCAGGGAAAATGTGCTGATCACTGAATTAAGGGGCTGTTCGCCGAGACATCAATATACCCACTGAGGAGGGGCGATAGTGTGAGAGCACGAAGAGAATTCACGACGAACCTGTGAGAGGACGAATATACCCAGTGAGAGAACGAAGTATTCTAAGGAAGATGCGCGGAGAGGGGGACACCACACTCTGGGTGCCGTTCAGTTCACGACGTGACCCAGGAGCAGGCAGGGGGATTTTCCCTCGAATAGAAGGAACGAAGGAATGAAATAGCCACCGGGCAGTATGTATGAGTTCATTCAAGAATCAGTTAGAATATGTGGTACTTTCCCCTCCCTTCGACCGCTGCGTTGCTGCCCCCGCGCCGCCGTTCCCCCCCCCCCCCCCCCATCTCCCTCTCCTACTGCCTCCTTCCTCCTGGCGAGCCTCTCCGTCGGTAGATGTCAGCCCTTTCCCTTTTACTCGTGGCGACCGGCGCAGCCGCTGCCGCCGCCGCCGCCATCGCCGTGCCATCCATGCCGCAGCCCAAGCCGGTGGCTGCCGACGCACACCGCCCAGCTGCGCACTGGCATCTCTCTCGCAGGCGCGCCATCCTGCAGCAGTATCCACAGGTGGAGCGGCTTCAGACACGAGACGCGCGCACGCTACCTGCGCTCGTTGCCGTCAACGCAGCCCAGGTCGGCGCCAGTGTTGCCGCTGGCACCTCCAATCTGCCCAATGAGCTGCTTGTCCCCCTTGGCTTGCTCGTGGGAGGCACGCTGAGCCTCTGGCAGTTTGCGCTCCTGCACGACGTGAAACACGGCACCGCCTTACTTCCTCGCTCAATCAAGCGCGATGACGTTCTTTTCGCGGGCGCGATCCCCTCGCTGTTCGGCTATTACCTCTATCTTAGATATGGGCATCTCAATCACCATGCTGATTTCGGCTCATCTTCGCTAGCTACGCTCTTCAATTCAGAACGGGAAGACTTTGAAGACGGTAGGATTGAACGCCACCAACCCCTCTCACAAAGGCCGGCTCCGCCCAACCCTCTCTCACGAGGCCCGGTCGTCTCTCCTTGCACACACACTCATTGCAGGTGACGCGCTTTTTGTTGCACATCGACAGTCACTTGCAGGCGATGCTGCAGACGGACCCCCCGGCTTTTTCGGCGCAGCCGTGGGCGGTCTAGGCATTTCCATTTCTCGCTCCTTCTATGGCTTGTTCTGGTCAGAACGGCTGGGCTGGGCCTATAATCTCGCGCTGTACTCTTTTTCGATGACTTTCGAACGTGCAGCTCTATGTCTCAACGATAAGGTGAGAAGAATCGCCCCATTGCTCAAGGTCCCCTCACGGCCACACCCCCTGCTGTTGGTGCGTTGCACATGCCATCCTTAGAGTCACGGCTCCTGGCCAGCATGCGCACACCGTACTGTCCATTTCTATTGGGCTCCAATGCCACCAAATAAATTCATCCCGCTTCCTCACCACTGATAGGTCGTTGCAATCATTGGCCGGAATGCCTTCTTTCCAAGGAAGCCGCAATCATTCCACGACACTTGCACCGCATTCGCACGAGTCAATGCTGCCACCCACATGGCACTTCTTGCTCTGGCCGGCCCTAAGGCAATCCTCTGGCTATTCCTTGCGGAAGTGGGATGGCAGCTTCCGATCCACCCAGCGTGCGCCATGTTCGTGTCCAATCACCCGTCGCTCGATTCCCCAGAGGGTGGCTGCCAGCCGACCGCGTCGATCTACGTGTCCGACTGGTACGACTGGCTCACTGCATTCTCCAATTTTCACACTGAGCATCACGACTTCCCCGACGTACCAATGTGGAACTTGAGGGAGCTGAGGGACGAGGCCGCGCCTTTTTATGCAGATGAGACCATTGCGGGTGCACGGGAAGGCATCTTACCAACTTTGCGCCGGTGTTTTTCGGGGCGGCAATTCTACGCGTGCTCTATCACGGCAATGGATGACAACACAGGTCCATGAGAACAATGCCATCGTTCTGTCCTGCCCTAGCTAGGAATTGATCGCACGCGTACTTTGTTGATTTGTCGGCGGGAACGGTGTGATGGACCATCTTTCTAGGAGGCATGCTTGCGGGCTGACTTCGTGGCTCGCGGTGGAGGCGTTCTGGAGGCTGGGAGGCGCCAACATCGGGGAAAGAATTTCCTTTCCTCCGTTTGTTCCAAGACAGCACAGACTCCTGCTATGGGCTAGCGATCAACGTCGTGCTTGGTACGCATTCTACTCTTGAAGGGGGCTTGCCGCCTCAAGTCAGCTGCAAGCAGTCTATATAGCCATTCGGCCCTTCTTGTCATTTGGGTGACTAGACGTGACGTATACACGCAGCCATCTAGCCACCAACGTTGGTATACGGAGGTTGGTATACATGCCTGGCCCTTCTCATCTTTAGGGTTTCCAAACATGTACTGCCGCGGTAAATATTCCTAGTGAATAGCGGATAGCGGTGCAGTAGCTGCGCTCTAGCGGTGCAGTAGCTGCGCTCTCGCGGCGCGCGCAGCCTTGGCCTTGGCCCTGGACTCATTGCACCACTACCACTACTCTTACGCACGCATTGAATACCCCCACGTCCCCGGCCCTTTCCCCCCGTCATCAGGTTACTCCCCCCGTACACACTACTAGGGAGAAAGGCGCAGCCCGCGAGGTCTAGGTGTCTCCGTGGCCGCGGCGCCGGCGCGCAGCGCCGCGAGTGCCGGAGAGGAGTGGAGGAGACGCGCACGGCGCACGGCACCGGAGCGATGACTAGGGTTTTTGTAGCGTAAGAGCTCATCCACTCGTCTAGCTCTAGAACGGCCATATTTAGATTATCGATTATCGTCCAAGAGGACTACCGGCTAACCCGCTAACGCTCTCAACTAATTTTATACTTGGTTCGCCCATGGGGCATGGGCATGGCGGGGCACGAGCCCCCCCCTCTCTCCTCTCTCCACTCCTCCCCTGCTTGGGGGAGGAGCGCCACCCACCCTCCTGGCGTGCCTTATGTATGCCATGCAAGGGGCAGACTGCCCTGCTGACGCACTCCTCCAGCTACAACATCGGGGGAGCTGTTGAGCTGTTGAGCTGTTGTCGATCGGGAGAAAATTTCCCCCGATAGCTACTTTATCGGGGGACGTTGGCTCCTGGGGGTAACACATATGTGGAAGTAAGGAATACACCATGTTTGTTATATGTTGTCATCCAACTTTAACCTTGGTCGCGGTCCGGTGAGTCGCCGCCCTGGCCGATGGTTGGCCTTGTCTGGACGCTTCTCGTGCTGGGCTGGCCGACGACAGCGGGGGCTCCTTCAGTCTGGCCACTGCCCATCGACCTCAACCTTCTACCAGGACCACCAATCCGCCTGGTTGCCCCCGCCCAAGCCAGCGATTTCTTCCAGCTGGAGAGCAGAGCGAGCAGTCCGATCCTGGCGGCCGCCTTTGCTCGGTATGCACCGCTCCTCTTCCCGCATCCGTCAAGGGTCGTTGGGAATGAGGACAATCAGACTGGTGTTGGAGCGCGAAGCCGCACGCTCTCGTTCGTGACGATACGCGTGACGGACCTCGATGAGTCGCACCCAACGTTGCACACAGACGAGTCGTACACTCTGAGCGTGCGCGAGTTGGGATTGCTGACCGCAGCTACAGTCTACGGTGCACTGCGTGGACTTGAAACGCTTTCGCAGCTGGTAGTATTCGACTTCGACACCGAGTCTTACTATGCGCCCAGTGTGGCCATACGAGACGCACCACGCTTTCCTCATCGTGGTCTCATGATTGACACTGCTCGGCACTTCGAGCCCCTCTCTGCTATACGTGCCATGATTGACGCTCTACCGTACGCCAAGCTGAATGTGCTGCATTGGCACATGGTCGACGCTCAGTCTTTTCCCTTCCAATCGCTGTCATCGCCGAGATTGTGGGATGGCGCGTTTTCGCCGTCCGAGCGCTACACGCAAGCTGATGTGGCTGCTGTTGTCGAATATGCTCGCTTGCGTGGCGTGCGAGTTATGGTTGAATTTGACATGCCAGGTCACAACGACGCTTGGTGCACCGGGTACCCGTCGATTTGCCCCTCCGCCTCCTGTAAGTCACCGTTGAACGTCGCATCCAATGAGACGTTCGGCCGAATTTCTGCCCTTCTTCGTGAGCTGACCGGTGGCCGCTCGTCATCACGTTCATCGCCATCGGGGCTCTTCCCCGATGAGCTGCTTCATCTGGGTGGGGACGAGGTCAACACTGAATGTTGGCACTCTACGCCCTCTGTGTACAAATGGCTGACAGACCGAAATCTTTCGGCAGATGATGGCTATGCATACTTTGTTCGCAAGGTTGGCGAGACGGCCATTTCCAATGGACGGCGGCCCGTTCAGTGGTCGGAAGTGTTCGATCACTTCAAGAGCAAACTGGATCCTCGCACTGTAGTCCACGTGTGGAAGGGGCAAACGAACGTGACCGAAGTGCTTGCCCTTGGCTACCAAGTCATTCGCAACGTCGGCTATTCAAATACTTCATGGTGCGCTCGTGCCGGTGGCTACATGTGAATGACAGCGGTAGTCATCACTCTTAGGCACACATAGAAGCCAGCAGACTAATATCTCTTAGCGGGCACGTCCCCAATTCAACTTATCTGCGCTCCATCTGCGCCGCAGGCCTGCATGCATATTCCCTTTAGTCGCGCTGCGTGATTGTCTGCCGTCCTCTTTTTATCACAGGTATCTAGACAACCTCAACGTCCCATGGTCCGCAGTATATTCCAACGACCCTTGTGCAGACGTGCCTGCTAAGTTGTGCGCAAATGTACTAGGTGGACACGGCGAGATGTGGGGTGAAACCGTCGACGCGTCTGACCTCGAACAGACCGTTTGGCCGAGGCTCGCTGCCATTGCAGAGAGATTGTGGAGTCCAATCAAGGCGACCGTCCATCCGGTCGACGCACTTTGGCGCTTGCAAGACTTCCGTTGCAGACTTCTTGAGCGGGGCGTGAGGGCCGCACCCGTACTCAACACCGTTGCGCGAGCCGCGCCACCAAGGCCTGGATCCTGTCGAGAGCAAAGAAGGAGACGTGCAGGCGAAAGTGAAGATACGCACGTTCTTTGATCGATGGATAAGATTAGGGTGAGGAAATTTAGGCATTGGGGTGATCGGTTGGCCGCGCCGTCTATAGCTCCACGTTCATTGTCTAACTCTCCACGCCCCGCACATCCATGTCATCAGTGTGTTGTGCCTGTGAGCGTGCATCCGTTCGTGTCCGCCGGACGGGTGATCGCACATTCGCAGGTGAAAAGGTTGCAGCATGTTGACGAAAGCCGCTAAACGAATATCCTGCTTATAGTTTTTGCGATGGCGCGTGCGCCTTGCGGGAATCCCCTTAGAGACTTAAACCTCAATTTCGGTTTTTTTTCTCCGCCCCCCCCCCCCCCCCCCCCATGGGACCCTGAGAGAATTTTAGCTTCTCCCCTCGACCCCCCTCCCTTCCCCAAAAGAGGGCGTGGCGGGTTCAATTCTGCTTTAGCGCGGCCTTGCTTGCAATATGCAATAGCTCACTTCCGCTTCCGGGCTCAAGGTGTCGTTCCGTCAATTGTGGGGCACATCAGTCGATTTGAGCGATCGAATGGCCACAGTTGTATATAGAGCAGTATTTTAAAATTAAATGCAGACTAGCATAACAATTTTTTTGCTCTGCTTCCCCCCGCGGTGCATGTTCCCCCCGAGGGGGACGCCGTGTCAGCGCTTTTCCCATGCGTCTCCTCTACCTCTAAGGCCGACAACTACATAAACACTCATTTTAAGAGCGATATTTCGCACGGAGCACTTGTGATGACTTGCAATCACATCGTGCACGCCGTGCATGGGCACGGCGCGATGTGCATCGGTCCCCCTGCGGATACGCCGTGCGTGCGCATGTCATCTTTTTCCATCTGCGTACGGCGAGCGACGAACGCACAACGCGACGAGCAAGAGCGCACGATAGATAGAGATAGAGCAAGAGCGCCCGACAGGCCGACGACACGGCACCACACTCACATCCACACCCTCCACTGTGCAAAATGGGGGAACGATGTGCTTTTTCGATAGCGACGGCGAAGTGATTCACTCATAACATAATGCGCCGATATGCCGATATGCATGCATTCACACGTCACATGGCACATGGGGACAGCTTGTCCTTGTCCGACGGGCGCCCCCACCTCTACCGTGGACCGTGGACCCACTATTTTCACATAGTAAAACTTTCTACACCCCCACTCCCCCAGCCCCCCCCCCCCCCCCCATCAGGCGACTCCCCCGTGCACTGCTACTAGGGGGATAGGGTTAAGGGGCTTAGATATGGTCCGGTCCCCCCCCGCCCCCCCCCGGGGTGACCGGTTCCGCCCTTCGCTCCTACGTCTATCGGAATGGCGGCGCTGGCGGCGGCCTCAGTCCCGACGTATCACGTCCAACAGGCCTGCCCTTGTTACGAATGCCCCTCGCGTCCTCTCCTACGTTTACTTTCTAAGTCCTATGAGATCTCCTCTCTCCTCTCTCTTCACGTGAGGAGAGGCGACGGGCCTCCTCTCTTCTTTCCTTTTCTTTGCTCTTTTTTCTCTCATGCTCACCCCCCTTTCTTCGCGTATCCCGTTACGTTAATTATCTACGTGTTACCGTGAATGTGCGTGTGATAGTGGTGTGAGAGGATTGTAAGAAGGATTTTATCCGGTTCTGTTCTGGAGAGAGCGCGAGCGATGGCGTCGCTCCCTCTCCTCTCGGCCGCCCTGGTCACCATGATGGTGCCAGGGCGATATGGAGCTGCTGCACAGGATGGGATGGGCCCCTCCAGGCCCATCCCAGTGGATCGCGCCCGCCCGCCGTGTCTGCGCGCGCTCGTTGAGCCGGCGCACCTGAGCCGGACCCAGGAAACCGAAGGAAAAGGAATGAAGGGGGGAAAGGGAGGTGGTGGAGGGAGGGGAGATAAGGGCGGTGTCGTAACAGTGACAGTGACAATGACAGGGAATCCTAGAACTAGTAGGCGAGTAGCCCGGAAGCTTCAAGTGTTTTTTTGGTCCCGACTGATCCTGTAGACAGACGAGGGACTTACCTGTTTTTAGGTGGGCGGAGCTCTCGCTCGCACCCATCCCCTTCTTCCTTCTTCGCGCTGCTGCTCTCTTTCCCTTCTTCTCCTGCGGCACGCGCGATGGCGCTACAGTGGGCAGGCCACGAGCTGCCCACGAGCTGCCCACTGGCGACCCTTGGTGGAGGCTGCAAAATACAAACTATGATTTGATAAAAATAAATTTAACTTCACCCCGATGCCGATGCCAGTTCAACTACAACTACTAAAAAATACAGATTTAAACAAAATTGAACTTCTAAAAATAAAATTATCCAGTCCTTTTTCGACGGAAGGCGACCTCAAGGCAGGTTGTGGGAGGGGCAAGGGGCAAGGGAAGGAGTAGGAAGGAGAAAGTAGGTAGGGGTGGGGGCGTGGCTATCAACTAGAACTAGCAACTAGAGGTCCGAAGCCGCGCGCGAGGCGAGAATCTTAGAAGGGTTTCTTTTTCTTTTCCACCGCAAGAAGCGTCCTTCCCCCCCAACTAGGACAGGCCACAAGAAGATTGGCCCCCTTTTTTAGAACTGTGCAGCAGCGGAAGCGGAAGCGGAAGCAGTCAATTTGGCAAATTAATCTGGCATCTGGTGCCGTCCAACGGGCCCCCTATGGAGCCCGGAGGGAGGGGAGGTGCCTCCCTCATGTGAACTAAGGGTAAACTTAGCTCGAATGAAGATGCAACACAGGAGGGCTCTACCGTGTACCGTGTAGTCCGCCGGTAGCTTCCGCGCGTTTGTCTTGTGGCCCCGTGGTGCGCCATCGCTCCCGCCGTCACACGGCGCATCTGAGCCTAGTTAGAGCCATGTCTTGTCTTAACAGCAGGTTCCGATGCGGCTGGACTAATGTATGATCAAGACGCTAGGCTAGCTAGACCCAGGCCTCTCCCATTGCGATTTGCCGGTTGGCACGTGATAGAAATACACAAATCCGCTTGCGGGATCCACGCCAGACACCCATCCGGTCGGCAGCTCATCTACAAGTGGGTTGACGCCAGTATCAACGTCTTTGTCAGTAACACTGCTTGAAATGCACGTTGTGGACTGAGCGACTTCTTTGTCGGTTGATGAGTATACCTCAGTCACCTCGTTCACGCGTTGCCCCGGCTCAATCTGCCACACGGCTGCACTTGTGTCTGGATGTTCAATGCGTGGGATGTTGCCCATGCAATTGAGACCTGGGGACGCGCTCGCCTTAGCCATCTTCGCTGTGCGGGATTCGTTTTCCAAGCGCGCATAAAGATCATGCTGCTTGTCTCGCCGCCGCTTAGCTTCTTCGAGCGCTCGCAATGCTAGCGTCCGAGCATTTTGGGATTGCTCAGTCTCAGGACAAGTCGTGGCAAACGAAACATGCAGTGGGGGGCCACCCTCGGGATCCAGTGATCTGCCGTGCACTGCCTCAACCGCGAACTCTGCGCTGGCGCGCCAGCGAAAGCGCACGTAGCCTGTACCCGGCTCGACGCCGCACCATGTTCGCGTCAGACAACCCCACTCAGCAAAGCGTTCAAGAGCCAACCGCAGCTCTCGCTGCGACAGCCGTGTATCCAGGCCACTGACGAACAGTGTGGAGGTTTCGATGGGCCTCGGGACTGGGCTGAGCAGGCTTGCAGCAGCACGAGGTCGACCAAAGACGTCATACTCGACGCCGTCCGCCGAGTACGTGAGGCGTTGCTCTTCTGCGAGCGACGGCAGTCTGTGGAGTGCTGTGCACCTCACCCCTTGCATGCACCTTCCGTGGGCCCATGCGAGGCAGATCCAGGCGTTGCCGCGGTAAGAACCTGCGGTCTCTTGCGTGTCGACCTCGGGCCAGCACCGCGGCAACACCGACGCGCCGGCCGACTGCGAGCCTTGTGGCGCTGTTAGGTCGATGCCGGGAGGGAGGTCCTCGTCCGCTAGCGCCATACACTTCCTCCGTGCGGTCCCCGCAGTAAAGAAGAGAGTAGTCCACCCGGATAGAGGAGGGAGCCAAGGCCAGCGCTCAAATAAAAATGGATCCAATTGTGCTCTGGGCGTGGACGCGCCGCAGCACCTTGGATCCTCGATGGGGGATGAGTGGCAGGCGGTGAAGAGCCAGCCGCCACCCGCGCGGCGGGCGAAGGAGAGCGTATCACAGCGCCCACTATGCCGCTTCTTTCAGGTGGGCACGTGCAACAAGGGAGACCGCTGCCCCTTCTCACACGAGCGGACAGGCGCTCCCATCCGCATGTCAGTGCCCTGCCGCTTCTTTGCTGCCGGCCACTGCGCGAACGGCACCTCGTGCCCCTTTAGCCATGGGGCCGTCCGAGGAGGTAGGGCTCCCGTCGAAAAGGCCGTCCCGTCGTTGACTGGGGCGCAACATGCACTCAAAGGGGCAGATTCGTCACTTTCTGTGATGACGGTAAGCTCCAGTACAACCATTACAGAATGTGCCGCACAGAAGGACATCACAGAACCAGCAAGGCTACGAGCAGACAAATCAAAGACTTCAGCACATTCATCGTCCTTGACTGGGAGTGAGTCAGATCTCTATGCTCCTGTTGCATCCGGGGCTAGGTGCGATGCACCGCACCCCATGTCATATGCAGCAGCCTTACATGTTTTTGCCAATTCAACTTGCCGAGATGCTGGCAGCCATTCGAATGCTACATCCGCGCAGGACAAGCCCTCGGCAAGCGTCGCGCCAACCCCTGAGGAAACAGAGACTTCCAAGAACCTCGCCTGCGGCGTGTGTCTGGAAATTGTGCGACCTAAGGGCATGTTCGGGATACTGTCGAGTTGTGACCATGTCATTTGCTTGTCATGCATTCGCACATGGAGGACTAGCCATGCGGTCTCTACCGATGTTGCCCGTTCGTGCCCAGAATGCCGCACACCTTCGCACTACGTTATTCCTTCGGTTTTCGTACCAATCGGTGCACCCCGGAAAAGAATGCTCGAGGAGGGCTACTTGCGAAGGCTACGGAAATTGCCTTGCAAGCATTTCAACTTTGGAGATGGCACATGCCCCTTCGGATCATCCTGCTTCTATGCCCACGTTGACCGGTCGGGATGTACCATCAGGCCTGAACCGCCTCGACGTGTACTCATGCAAGGTGGCGCTGGCCGTGGGCAAGCCTTACCGACGTATCGACTGAGCGATTTCCTCTTTCCTGAGGATATGTCAGCTAGAGATGTGTTGGATGAGATCCCCATCCAGAGCCTCTCTTTGCCATAGAGTAGAGTGGATATGAATTTCAGCCAGGAAAACCATTGAAATACTCTTGAAGAGAGTCGGTTAGATCGTGAGTAGTGATGAATATGTTCGTAAGCGCAGGGCATTCGCCCAGGTGTGTGGATGATTAGTTGTAGAGCGGTCAAACAGGGCATTTTCAAAATGAAATCATTTTCGTTTCAGCACTACTAATAGTAGCTACTAATATGGGGGGGGGGATTTTTTTTGACCATTCTCCAAAGCCCACAACAAAACTCCCAGGGGGCCTACCTGCCGCCAAGAAAATGTTCGCCAGAAAATGGTGCGCACTGTCCCCCCCCCTCGCCCCTCCATTGCTCCGTTTTCATTGCACACGCACTGGGGCTCTACCGAGAAGGAGAAGGCGCAACTCGAGGTTCCCTTTTTTTGTCACACCCCTCTCGTCTATTTTGGTATAGAATTATGATTAACCCCTAACCCCGAACTTGGACAATATTGCCACCTACTCCCCTCCCTTCCATCTCTACGGAGTGGCGCACGCGTACCACCCGATTTAAGCAGTCGAGGTGCATGCCGTACACCATATCGGTATTCATATTGGTATGCGATACGCGATACCGGGGATATTTGTGAAATTCATAAATATAAATAAGTCCACGAACGAACATAAATACCAGGGCTATGACCACGATAATGAATAATACAAAGTTGTTTGCAGACGAAGTTGGCATGCACACTTATTTCATAATGGATAATGGTAATGGCAAATTTTTTCGTTCGAGGTTCCCTTTTTTTGTCACACCCCTCTCGTCTATTTTGTTAAAAAAAAACTTCTTAATATTCACGCCGCGCGCGCGACTATGCACTCTAACACATGCAGCCTCTCCCGCCGCTCTCATCCCCGCTCCACCTGCCTTGCGGCCCGTCCCTCGTGCGCTACCTAGGGGCTGGGTGAATGGGGTTTCCTGCAGCAGATGGTGTGCACCGATCCCCGATAGGTTTTTCCTCCCCTTCCTCCTGTACCATCGGGCTACCGGTTTCTATGTTGTTTTCTTTTTATAGACCTATGAGATGGGCGGAGTGTTTCCGTGCTTACGGGGGTCGAGGCAGGGCGGGTGAGTGAAGCGTCGTGCCGGCCTATGCGCGGTTACGCTAGCTTTTCCGTTAGTTGGAGTGCATTGGCTATTGCGGCCAGGTTACCGCCTATCATCAGTGTGCCTTTATCGTTGAATGTAAAGACGGGCGCGCAAAGCTCGCGCGGGGACTTGAGCTTCGGTTTTCTCCCTTGTGAGGCTATGCTAGTGCGTGCGGTCGAGGGCTTGTCCGGGGGGGTGAGTTCTCTGGCGAGGGCCGTAAACCTGCTAAGGGTTTTCTCGATGACCGGCACGTGATGGAAAGTGTAGTTGTCAAATTCTACTTTGTAAAAGTCACCTATTATGTACCTCCACGCTATGATGTAGAGGGCTTTGAGGCTGTCGGGTGTCGTTGTGTTCGGGTATACGAAGAGTCTGTCTTTGAGCTTTTGTGCTGTCGATCTGTCTACTCTAGGCGTGTACCCCGTCACCGCTTCTACGGCCTGGAAGATTTGTTGAGTGGAGGGGCATCTGGCGAGGTGTGTCGAGTTTTCGCGATGTTTTTTACATAATCTGCATTTCGCCGTGGTCGCCGTGGCGAATCGGTTTCGTGTGCCTAGCCTCCTATGAGTGATGTGTTTAAAGTGGGGGTGTTTGTCGGTGTGCTTGAGCATCGGGTGTGTGTATAGTTTTGCCACGTGGATCCACTCATCCCGGGTCAAGTCTAGTTTACGGGTCCACTTTTCTCGGGCCGGTTGCGGTTTGTCGCTGGGGCCACCCACTAGGTATTCGCTCGTGATGTCGGATACGGTGATTTGGTCAAGTTGTATCTTGCCGTTAAGCGCGTATTCGTCTGCTAAGGGGTACTCTAGGTGCTTCGGGCCTTTGAGCCCGCTCTCCCATCTGGCCGGCGTGTGGAATAGTGTCTCTTCTCCCGGCATAGCTACGTCAGTGGTGCCAGTGGTCTCTCCCAGGTAGTTGGTGTTAGTATATATCCATATGTTGTTCATTTTAGTGATGTATTTATCCTCTTCAGACACTTTGGTTTCTCTTGTCTCGTTTTCCGGACGAGTCTCGTCTCTAGTTCTCTCCGGTTGCGCCTTTGCGGCTGGCTGTTGTGGTGTCGGGCTAGCCTGCGCTTCATCTAGGAGCCTCAAGGCGTGTCGAACTATATGTTCCCACGAGTTTAAGAATTCTTGTTTGTTCACTCGCGCTCCCGCGTGAGAGAAGGTTTCGGGGAGATGGTTCATGTATTGTTCGCAGTCCTCCCGGGTGTACGGCTCGGTGAAGTTGGGGTCCTTGAAGACGTTGTGCACGACGTGCGCGTTCAGTGATTCCCATAGGCTGACCCAAGCGGGGCGGGTGATCGGTGGAGGATCATGACGGTTGTGCCATAACGGCTGTGAGAGCGCCCCTTCTCTGGAGAGAAGAGATCGGTCTATCTTCAGCGCCCTGAAGTTAGTTAGGGCGTCTTTCCAGAATGCCGGCAGCGCTGGGTTCCCTCGGATGCTCCGCGTGAGCATCTTAGGGGGGGTCGTAGAGAGGACGGCCCCACGGCCTAGCCCGGTCCGGCAGAACCATGCATCGAGAGCGTGTTTCCATAGGGCTCTCCTCGCGTTGAGATAGTTTAGTATCCATTTGGCTTGGAGGGCCTTTACGTGCGCCGTCCAGTGTAGGAGGCCGGTCCCCAATGTGCGTGTCGCATTTTCCGGTCCGTGTAAGGGGTGCTCTCCGTACTTGGCTTGAAATTGTTGAGCGCAGTCTTCATTGACTGCTATGTGCCACGGGCCTCGCGCTGAGCGGGCCCAGAAGTCTGGCTCGGGGTCCACGCCCTCAAGTTCGAGAAGTAGTTCAACGATGGCGGCGTACGCCGTCGTGTCTTGGAGGATGATGTCCCCGGCTTGGTGGAAGGAGAGCTCGAAGGAAGCGTCGGAGTCTGTGATGTCGTTTTCTATGTCGGAATCTTGGTCCTGTGAGGCGTGGGCGGAGGTGACCTTGGTCAGCGTTGGGTGTGTGGAGTCAGTGGGTGAGCGGGTCTTGTCATTGTTATCCCCACGGGGGGCGTGCGCGCGTGCTTCGTGTGTGTGGTGAGGTGTGCATGAGGGTCTTGCTCTGACACGTATGTTGCTTGCTGCATTGAGGTGTGTGTTGTGCCCATAGGGGCCACCCGGCCACGGGCCGCGCTGCCGGAGCAGCGCGGCCCTTGCCAGGGCGAGAGGGGCCTCTGCCATAAGGCATGCCCAATGGAGGGGTGGCTGCATGAGCCTGGCACTGGTGGGGTGCTGCCAGCAGCCTGCTGCCCCCCATGGGGGAGGCCAGCATGGCTGCCATGTGTGGTGTGGCCGGGGCCACGGGCCGTGTGGCACGACCGGAGTCGCACGCACCTGCTCGGCCTCGGTGGGCGGACGCGGCCGCTTCGTCAGCGGCTGCTCCATGGGCACTGGGGGGGCGCCCTCGGTGGGGGGCCCGAAGGAGAGGGGAGTCGCGTCGGCGCGCTCCATCGCGTCTAAGTATAAACTTAGTTGCTCGTCTATTTTGTTATGTATAGAATTATGATGTACCCCTAACTTGGACAATGTTGCCACGACAAACACGTCTTGAAAAGGTTTCACGCAGTTTCAACCCCGTTTGCTGCGAAATACAGGGCAAGCGCTTCATCAAGAGTCTCTAGAGTGCATCTCGCCATCTCGTCCCAATCACCAGTCTCCGCCACTCCACCGTTGACCTTGTGAATGAGTTGCAGCATCCGTGCATCCGTGTGAACATGGAGTGGGCGATCACGCAATCACGGCGTCGTCGTGGCTCGCCAAGGAAGGAGGTGCGGTTCACGAGATGGAAGTTAATCGTGTAGATAGACCTACGACCTAATTCTCGACCCACTGGCTCCGCTGCTGCTCGTATTTCGAGCTCCAATGTTTGGCGAACGTCTTGGAGCGCCGCACCTCAGCTCGCGCCGCCTGCAGCAGCCCTTGCAGCCTCGCAATCTCTGCCTCGGCCTCGCCCAGAGGGTCACCTCTCATGGCCACCTCGGGGTGGGGGGCGGGGAGGGCAGGGGAGAGGGCCTGCTACCGGCCGGGCACCACGTTGAGTCTTTTGGTGAACTTCGACGTCGTAGTAAAATATATTATACTCTTGATACTATGATTACTGGGCGACGGAGCGAGGCGACGGGAGCACGCATGCGGGAGGGGAATTCGTGGCAACGGGGGGGCTCACCCGACGCGGAAAAAAAACGACGAACTTATATGCTTCTCACGCCCTTTTATGAGGAGTTTCCAAGCCTATATCTGCTTACCGGAAGTGCAAGTGCTGGGCATCGCTCGCCCAGTAATACTAGCGGGCCGTTTACCGAATTCCGCCGTCGATTCCGGCCTTCTCTTTTTGGGAGGAGCGACAGCGGAGCCGAAGAGAACGATTTCGGAGCTCGAGGGAGCCGAAAGGCGGGCGAGCAGGGAGCGGTGGCTGGCGGAACCCCTTTTTTTATCACTGTGACTCCCGAACAGCGGGAGCTGCGACGCCAAGACCTTAAGCGGGTATGCCCCCGAGGATACCGGAAGGGAGGGGCACCGTGCACCGTGACGGGTCTTCGGGCCGCCGAAACAGATCTTCGGAGGACCCCGATGGGCGAGAAAGGGGGGGGGGGGGAAGGGGGCGGGCGGGGACCGGCCCTCTTGCCCGTAAGGATGGACTCCCCCTACCCTCAACACTACCTGAGGGGGAGGGCACGAGGCGCCTGCCCATGACCCCTATAATAAGAATAGATTGAATAGTGAATAGGCTAGATGCATGGAACTAGGTGGCGCCGCGTGCGCGCAGGCACTCCCCCCCCCCCCCCCACTCTCATCCCCAAAGAGCGCTCTCCCCCTCCGGTCTTCCTCGCACTCTGGACTCTCAGAACAGAGCTTGCGGCCCACGCGATCGGCGGTGCAGCGTAGAGCCTGGGCTGCCGCCACGTGCGCATGCGGTGTGAGGCGTCTGGAAAGTAACGAACAGGGCAATCAGCGACTTCTCAACGAACGAACGAGACGCGTCTGCCGAATGCACCAAGAGTGAAGGGCACACTGACGCGTTCGGGCTGACGTGAAAGACACGGATGGAAAGCGCAAGGGGGCGTACACATCAAGGAAAAGTAGGTACAGGCTCGGCTATGAGCGAGCAACTCGAAACACAAGTAGCTATGGTTGGCGGGTACCTTCCGACGGGGAAGATCACGCTGATTTCAGGGAGCTGTTCATGAACGCCCCACGAACGACGATGATGATACGACTTGGATGTCAAAGCAAGGGCCTACTCCGTGCTGGTGCCCATCACGGATGGAGGCGTGTGTTGATGGGCCTAAAGAAGAGCACGAACGGTCTGGTCCACCAAATTCAGGTCGAGGGCTCACAAGTAGGCCGGCGGTTTACCCGTTGCTGTCTGCTTCATATTAGTGCGCGCTACCCGCGCTCTGTTCCGTTTCGTCTTCTGGGACCGGTGTGATAGAGCGGCAACAAAGATGCCAAAAACTAGGACGGAGCACATAACTATAGCAGCGATCGCACTGGGCGATAGGTAAGGGTGCTCACGTGGGCGTTCCCAAAGCGCTCGCAATCGCATGGTCACATCCAAAACGTCTTCCGGGCATGACTGCCCGGAAGTTGCCATATTTCGTGCTTCCACACCAGAGGCTAAGCTGTCGCTCGGCATGAAAAAGGTGTAATCTCCTAGGACAGTCGGAAGGGCATCATTGATCTGGGATGCATTTCTGGCTGCTGCTGCTGTCGTGAAGAGAGGATGCTGGCCATCGATGCAGAATGGCGTCAAAGGCAATTCAAATAGAGCCGTCACATCCACAATGTCTGCTGGGCATGACATGTGGTGTGCCATGGAGCTGCCGGGCAGTGCGCTGTAAGGCATGTGCGCAACGTATGGGCCAATGCTGTGGATGTGCGAGCTATTCAGAGGAGATGCTTGAGAGGCTAGCACTGCCGAGCGGTAGAGCGGGTGCACGCCGCTCACACAGAACGCCGAGTCAGGAAGCACGTCAAGCTCGCGCATGTGCACGTGCACTGCGCCGCGTGCCTCGCTTGATGGGTACTCACGCTGGAAGGTGCAGGAGGAGGGGGGGACGGGGGAAGGGCGGGGGGGTCTGGGGCTGAGATGGGGTTGAGGAGCTACAGGCTTTGACGGGAGCGCGTAGCGGTATGGGGCTCTGGGAGGGGGGAGAGGCGAAGGGGACTGCACAGAGCGCTTGTCGCCGCGCGCGCGCGCCCTCTCTCACCCCTCAGCCCTCGAGAGGCTCGGCGTGGTGGCGCAGAGCAAGGCGGAGGAGGCAGAGCGGCAGAGAGGCCGCCCCCCCCGCCGCCCCTCCCCGCGGAGAGAGAGAAGTCTCTCCGGCAGTAAAGAGAGTGGGGACAGAGAATCCACGCCTTCTCCACCTAGTTTACGGATGTGGAGCCATGCATGGACTGAGGAGAGAGATTTTGATCTTGTAAGTGGCAGCCCAGCCTCCGCGGTCTTTCCCTCTCTTCTCTCCTCTTCCTCTCCCTTCCTCCGGATGCACTTGAGAAGGGATCGAGACCCCCCCCGCCCCCCCCCCCCCCCTTCTTACGAGTTGACCCCCCTTCTCTCTCTCTCTCTCTCTCTCTCTCTCTCTCTCTCTCTCTCTCTCTCTCTCTCTCTCTCTCTCTCTCTCTCTCTCTCTCTCTCTCTCTCTCTCTCTCTCTCTCTCTCTCAGGAGCTGCTGCCAGGAACGTGCCGCTGACACAGAGTAGGAGTTGAAATAATCTCTCTCTCCCACCTTCAGTAACCCCCACGCGGTGTGCCACTGTGAAACGCCGTCGGGGTCTCCTCTGCTTCTTCTCCCCCGCGGCCCACACACACACTTGGGATCCGGTGGGAGGGGAGAGAGAGAGAAGAGAGCTTGGGCCCGGGCCGCTCCCAGGCGCTCAGCGACGAGGCGGCGCTGCTGCTGCGCTCCAGGACCAGTGGGGGGAGTTAGGTTGTTAGGTTGCGCTAGTCAACGGCAGCGGAGCAGCGAGGGGGCGCATCTAGACCGGAGGAAAGAAGGAGAATATAACACTCCCCCGATGGAGCCGCTAGCGCTAGGCTAGCGCTAGCCCTTTTCCTACTGCTGCGCTCCATGACCAGTGGGGGCTTTAGGCTTTAGATTGCGCTAGTGAACGGCGGCAGCGGAGCAGCGAGGGGGCGCATCTAGACCGGAGGAAAGAAGGAGAATATAACACTCCCCCGATGGAGCCGCTAGCGCTAGGCTAGCGCTAGGCCTTTTCCTACTGCTGCGCTCCATGACCAGTGGGGGCTTTAGGCTTTAGGTTGCGCTAGTGAACGGCGGCAGCGGAGCAGCGAGGGGGCGCATCTAGACCGGAGGAAAGAAGGAGAATATAACACTCCCCCGATGGAGCCGCTAGCGCTAGGCTAGCGCTAGGCCTTTTCCTACTGCTGCGCTCCATGACCAGTGGGGGCTTTAGGCTTTAGGTTGCGCTAGTGAACGGCGGCAGCGGAGCAGCGAGGGGGCGCATCTAGACCGGAGGAAAAAAAAAACATCTGAAGATTCTGGGCTACACACCTACTGAACTAGGACATTCTCCTGTCACTATTGACATCGCCCTTCTCTTCCCTTTCCTCCACCCCCTCCCCTTCCCCCCGTCTTTCCTTTGTCGTCGGTATCCGGGGTTCGGCCCAGGTACACTACCTTGGGCCTGGTTCAGAGTGTGGGTTCCGGGCAGGCCTGTTGTTTGTGTTTTCGTGGTCCGTTAGCCGGTGGAGTCCGAGCTGTTGCGTCCTTCCCTCACGTGACCATCGCCGGTGCGTCCCCGTGTGTGGTGCGTGTTCGCCTAGCTCCGGTGGGGTCCGTCCTGGAGGTGTTCCGTCTCGGGTCCCCCGGCTATTATGTAAGCCACTCCCAATGAGTCGGCTAATGCTTGGATCTCCAGACTAGGTTCTAGGTTGCCTTTTGTTCCTAATGTGAAAATCGGGTGTATATCTTTCGTGTCGATCCTTTTTTTCGGCTGTCTGCCCATGCCCGCTTGGGCGGTCCTAGCCGAGTCCGTTGTGTTCGCAAAGAGTAGAGCCTTACTTAGTGTTGTGTATCTGTCCAATGTTCTTATCAGCACCGATTCTTCCGAGAATTCGATACCATCGTAGTGTATTCTGTAGAAGTCTGTTATAATGTATCTCCATGCAAGAGTGTATAGTATAGTATGTGATCTTGGTGATTCGCCCCCGGGGTGCATGAAAAGGTTATCGATGATGACCTCCTCTCTGCTTCTATCTTTCCTGGGTACAAATCGCGCGAGCTTGTCGAGCGTCTCTAGTATTTTGACTATTCTCGGGCATTCGCCCAGATGAGTGGAGGACTCATATTCCGCCTTGCACATGCGGCACGTTTTGTCTCTATCTGCGAAGCGGTTGTAGGTGCCTATCCGTCGGTGGGTGAGATGTTTGAAGTGGAGGTGCGTGTCCCTTGCTGTCATCAGCGGGGAAGTGTATAGTGTGGCCAAGTGCTCCCAGGTGTTTTCGGGTATCGGTAAACGTTGCGCCCAATTTTCGGGGCCCGTTAGGCGTCTGCGTTTGCCGTCTGTTTGTTGTAGTGCTCGCGTTAGCTGATCCACTCCCATTTCGTCCAGTGGCGTGCTCCCGTCAAGTGTATACTCGTCCGCCAGGGGGTACTCGAGCCTCTTGTTGGATTTGTATCCTTCCCCCCATTTTGCCGGTGGGGAGGGGTCCAAATGTGCGGGGGCGTTGGTTAGCCTTTCGCCTATTGAACCTACTTTTATAAGTGGGTTGCGCTAGTGAACGGCGGCAGCGGAGCAGCGAGGGGGCGCATCTAGACCGGAGGAAAGAAGGAGAATATGACACTCCCCCGATGGAGCCGCTAGCGCTAGGCTAGCGCTAGGCCTTTTCCTACTGCTGCGCTCCATGACCAGTGGGGGCTTTAGGCTTTAGGTTGCGCTAGTGAACGGCGGCAGCGGAGCAGCGAGGGGGCGCATCTAGACCGGAGGAAAGAAGGAGAATATAACACTCCCCCAATGGAGCCGCTAGCGCTAGGCTAGCGCTAGGCCTTTTCCTACTGCTGCGCTCCATGACCAGTGGGGGCTTTAGGCTTTAGGTTGCGCTAGTGAACGGCAGCGGAGCAGCGAGGGGGCGCATCTAGACCGGAGGAAAGAAGGAGAAAACAAAAGACTCCCCCGATGGAGCGAAGGAGCCGCTAGCGCTAGCCCTTTTTTTCCTTCTCCGCCGCGCACGCACCCCAGATCGCCCAATCTCTCTCTCTCACCTCTCACCCTACATGGGAGATACGAGATACGGCCCACGAGTCCCCGAGATTCCGAGATACGGTAGATATGGTTGTATCGCTGTATCTCGGCTTCCTTCTACGGGATAGGGGGCACGGGCGCCAGTCGGCGCCCCAGATACGGTAGATACGGCTGTATCTGACCTGTTCCCCAGATACGGTATCCTGTATCTCCCAAGTAGGGCTCTCACACACACAAAGCACAGTCATGGACCCCGCCTCAACCACCCGCACGCCCTCCGCCCCGATGCAGACCGCAGACCGACCCCGGCGCTACCCTTTGCGCATCAACCCCCGTCGACCCGACTCCGACTCCCCCGGGCGTGCGGCTCCCCCGCCTCTCGCCTCTCGAGGTTGCATTTCCACCAGACGCCAGACGCCACTAGCTCGCGATTTGGACGTTACGCAGGAGGTCCTCGCCTCGAGCAGGCCGCAGATGGGCAGGAATACAACATCCTCGCAGCTCGCAGGCGCGCTTGCGTTCGTCGACGACGGCCGCAAGAGGCCACGCAGCTCGCAGCTCGAGGAGGCCACGCAGCTCGAGGAGGCCACGCAGCTCGAGGCGGGCCACGCAGCTCGAGGCGGGCCACGCAGCTCGAGGCGGGCCACGCAGCTCGAGGCGGGCCACGCAGCTCGAGGCGGGCCACGCAGCTCGAGGCGGGCCACGCAGCTCGAGGCGGGCCACGCCGCTCGAGGCGGGCCACGCGAAGCTCGAGGCGGGCCGTCAAGTTGTGTTACGGATCGGCAGGGAAGTACCGTATTAAGGCGGTGGAGGAGGACGTGGGCTTCATGACGGCAATGCCACCATTTTGGGGGAGGCTCGACATGGGGTGAAGAGACTGACATGTACCATTGACCAACGTCCAGCACGTGACGTGTGACGTTGTCCCCTGGTCCCCTTCACACACACCCACATTGGAGTCTTCTGGAGTACATACACCATTCACCAACGCGACGTTGTTTCCTTCACATATCCCCATGTTGCATCTTGGATCTTGGAGTACATGCATGAAGGTCGACAGGCAGTCGATCGCATGGGCTAAACTCAAACCTCGGTTCGGCGGCGAATCACCCCCCACAATGTTCCTCGCCTGTGCAGCGTGAGTCGTGAGAGTGAGGGAAGTATGGTGTTGTACAACTAGTAGTGCACGCCGCGAGCGCTGCAATAGCCGTAGAATATCTAGAAGTTGAAGTTGTTTTTTTGGCGCTTTGCACAACTGCTCCCATTTACGCGTTTACGCGTATGGGCCACAATTTAAGTGTGAATCTAACCATTATTACGTTACGTCGTGCGAAAACACGTTGTGGTCCATTCGCGCCTGGGAGCTTGAGCATTTGCACGTGCTTGGGTACCTTTTGGGCCGTCGGCACATTTATTACGTGAGATGTGAGATGTAAGCAAGTAGAGACAGAGAGACAGAGGCCGCCCGTCGATCATCCAATGCACACTCTCATGCACATCCCGCTGAAGCACAGCCGGTCACGCCGCAGCCTGAGTCCCCGCGGTCAGAACATTGCTGCCCGTGCACTCGACAATCACCGGAACGCCATGAGGGCCTTCCATTTGGACGTATCGCTTGCGAGGACGTACACTCTCCAACAGCCCTATCCGAGCTCGGCAAGCAAAGTAGTAGGCGAGGCATACGGTTGCCAACAAAAGCAGTATTCCCACCACTGCCTCGGCAGCGATTGCCAAGGCGACGGCATTGAAACGTGTACCGACAGCAGCACTTGGACCACCATGCCACGGCAGCGGGGAGAAAGGTGGCAACGGAGGTGGCCTCACTATTGTGAGCAAATCGGGACTAGCGTGCGATGGCGCAGGCGGTGGCGAATACAAGAAGCCTACAATCGGCTTCACACTACCTGTAGCATGAGGCTCAATGGCCGCATTGCAGGAGTCAGGAGGCAGGGTCAGGCTTCGAAGATCGCATTCACCCGAATTGAAATGTCTCCACGTAGCACTATCAGCGGTGTAGATGCCAAAGGGCACAATTGCACCGTTGAAGTGTGTGCGTCCTATCGCATGATGCCGGAGCAAGAGCTGCAGGCATGAAAGCTGACGTGGGCACTGCCATCGAAACGAAGTGCTCATTGAAGGGTCCATCAGCGTGTGCACTAGAGCTTCGGCGTCGTGAAAATGTGGATACATTTCAGCATTCTCGAATCGGCTATGAGACTCGACTTCTCCGAAGATGGTGAGCTCAATCGGTCCACCTCCATTCCGCCACCTCGAGTCTATTGTGTGGGTGAAACCACCTTCGGGCAGATCGAGCCGAGTACGTTCTAGCACGATCGCATCCGCAACCTTTTCAGAGCGCGTCGAGCCATCGGACTGGGGCGTCGGCACATTCGCATCGTCCGGCAATACGTTTGCTGTTAGCTGCCAACCTGACGAATGCTTCACAGCTGCACCAAAACCAACTTCGAGCCAAATTGAGTCGCGCCACTCCAATTCAGCAGCATCGTCAGCGACATTGCCTGCATTGATCGCAGCTGTGGGCGCACCCACGCCACCGTGAACGATAGAGGAAAGCTTGCCACTGTCCGTCGTTGCAAGGAGTGGGAGAAGTGAACGTCCATTTATTGTGCTACCAGCATTACGCGGGAATTCTGCGCGTGATAGCGGTAGTACCCGTGCCGCGTCAAGTGCCGTCGGAACAATGTCTAGACTTGACACAAGCACATCCCTAGGAAGGACTTGCCCGGGTGACACCCGCGCGGGCCACTGCAGAAGCATCGGAGTGCGTGTGCCGTGATAAAGCCCACCTTTGCCCAATCGTTGATGGTCTGCCAAGGCAATGAAAAGAGTGTCTCGCTCCACCCCTAGTTCACGGAGCTGCGACAATACAGCACCCACCTGCTCGTCCATCCAAATTGTGTGCACAGAATCAAACTCCGCCCAGCCGCAACGCTTCCCTCCGGCGCGCGCAAAGATTTCGGGCCGAGATGCCATTTTGGTACTTGGAAGTCTTGAAAGTAGTCCGGCTTCGCATAGATGTCCATTGGCACATATGCCACTCTGGGGACCTGGCGAGTGAGTGAGTGTTGTGCACATGTGGAGATAGAAGGCCTCTGCTGCCCCAGCACCTATCCGCTCGTTCGCCTCGCGCAGGAATACTGTGGCGGCTTCCGCTTCCCACTCAGCGTTGTGCACGCCCAAACCCAACTGCGATGTCTCACCCACGTTGCCCAACTCAACAGCCCCCGTGTAGTTGAAACCTGACCGCCGTATGGACTCCTGAAGAGGCTCTCGAGCGCGGGTCAGGCCGTCGAAAAGCGCTTGATTGCGCGCTTGAGCGCTCGTGGAAACATCCGCATCCACGACGAAGACCCCGTGTTCCCCTCGCGCATAACTATGAAGTTCACCTGAAGCTGATGTCAAGTGATACTTGCCCACGAAGCCTGTGTAATACCCGGCGTTCTGAAGCATGCTGCCTAATGTGTTCGTCCGCATCCCGCTGGCCTCCAAGTATGAATCCCAGAAGATGTCAATGGCATCGCGTTGACCCAAGCGACCATCCCTCTCCCTCGAATACATTGGTGAGGACGAAGCTAGCCGCCCAGTGAGAATGGCATATCTCGATGGCGTACAAATAGAAGTCGGCACGTGTGCACCCAGGAAAGTCGCGCCACGCTGCCCGATTCCGTCCAGATGGCGTGCGTCGAACGTGCAGTTGAACATCCCATTTGCGCACTGCTTCTGTGCCTGAAGGTCGGTTTGCTGCATAGCAGTGCTAGGATCCAGCATAGTGAACCTTGGGATCCGCTCCAGATCCACGTCGTCCATCACATAGATGACGATGTTTGGTCGGGGAGATGCCCCGCTGTACGACATTGTCTGCAGAGCACGTTCCGTCGAGCGGCGGTCCAGGGGGAAGAGGAAGCGGGGGGAGGGGAAAGGGGGGGGGAGGGCAAGCTCGCGAGGCAGGCGGCGGCGCGCGGCGGGCGCTGTGCGCTCACTGTGAATGAAATCCGACCGACGGAGGACCGAGCTCGGCGGGGGCCCGAAGGAGAGGAGAGGCTCGCTGGCGCGCTCCATCGCGTCTAACTATAAAGTTAGTTGAACATTCTCCACACTTATGTATCTTTAAGGTGGTTCTAAACCTTTTTTTTTCAGGGGCCGCGTCGGGGGGGGGGGGGGGGGGTTACACTCCCACCAAGGTCGCCGCGCGAGCGCGCCAGGGAGGGCATGGGCAGGCCGCCAGGGGGGGCAAGACTGCCCGCCGTGGCTTCCAGAAGGGGAACGGGCATGGAGGGGGGAGAGGGCGGGGTGAGCCTCCCAACGCCACCGACGCCACCGAACGGGGAGGAGTCGTGGAAGGTGCGCGCGGCAGTGGCGACCGGGCTGCCCCTGAGGGCATGGACGCAGGCGGAGAGGAGACGGCCCCCCCTCCCCCCTCAACCCCTGCGGAGGAGGAGGCGCCTCGTGCTCGATCTCGAGGGGCGACGGCACCCTTGGACTTTGGCTCGCCCGGCGGCGACGCATCGCTGCGGAGGGTCCCAAGGGCGCAGGTCGTGCAGGCTTCCCCTGTGGTGGATGCGCCCAACAAGAACTTCCTGGTGAACGGCAAGCAGCTCGCCACTTGCATCTCGGCGACGTTCAACTGCTCCAAGTGCCGCAAAGTCGGCAGCCTAGTTCCTCACCAATCACCTGCGGCATCGCGCTCGTGGGGGTCGTGGGGTCTGACCGTGTGCTTGCGTTGCAGACACCCCCCGTGCAGGGCCACGTACTCGATGAGCTTGTGTGCTGATCGAGTGGTCGCCCAGAGCCCACTCTTGCCACAGGAGCCACAGGAACAGGAAGAAGCGGAAGGGTGTGATGGGGGCGGTGAGCGGCGGAAGAAGCGGAAGGTGAGCTTCTCGGGCGATCTCCTGCGTGACGTTGTGGCGTGCATGTTTGGTGGCCTGCTCCACTCCACGTACGTGCGGATGTGCGTGGCACAGCAACGTCTGCCCATGTCCTTTCCAACTTTCCAACACCACGCCCGCACTGTTGGAGAAGTCCTCAGCCGTGCCGTGCTGGACAGCATGAACCTCGTCAAATACCTCGTAGTGGCCCACGGGCACGTGATGAACGCCAACCAGCCGGTCATCTCCGCGCTCGTTGTCACCAACGACTGGTTCTGGCAGAAGAGGGGACACCACGCGTTGCACGGCACGGGAACGATATGCGACTTCGCATCAGGCGGCATCCTCGAGCGCCTCCACCTGTGCAAGGCAATGCCAAAGGATTCTGCCGAGCCCGAGTACACGGACACCGCCAAATCCATGGATTCCTACGGCTTCGAGATCATGCTCGGACGCCTGGTGCGGTGGCTCGAGGACGAGGGGCCGGACCTCATCAACACCCTTGGCCTGAACGTTGCCCCCCGCTTCGACAGCGTCGTCCTCGACGGCGACGCGAGCACCAACAAGTTCGTCGAGACTCTCAACGTGCAAGCAGGGACCGGGCCCCCTTCCTCCATCTGCGCGGGTGTGAAGGCGCGCCCTTGCGCGAACCACCTTGCCAAGAATGTCGGCAAGAAAATCGGTGAGTTGGGCGCCAAGCTCAATCGCACCTGCCTGTGCGAGGTGAAGAGGACAAACGGAGGGAAGGGCCCGCCGTTCAAGAACGGTGAGCGCATGCACAAGGGCGTGCCAAACATGCAAAAAAAAAAAAAACATCTGAAGATTCTGGGCTACACACCTACTGAACTAGGACATTCTCCTGTCACTATTGACATCGCCCTTCTCTTCCCTTTCCTCCACCCCCTCCCCTTCCCCCCGTCTTTCCTTTGTCGTCGGTATCCGGGGTTCGGCCCAGGTACACTACCTTGGGCCTGGTTCAGAGTGTGGGTTCCGGGCAGGCCTGTTGTTTGTGTTTTCGTGGTCCGTTAGCCGGTGGAGTCCGAGCTGTTGCGTCCTTCCCTCACGTGACCATCGCCGGTGCGTCCCCGTGTGTGGTGCGTGTTCGCCTAGCTCCGGTGGGGTCCGTCCTGGAGGTGTTCCGTCTCGGGTCCCCCGGCTATTATGTAAGCCACTCCCAATGAGTCGGCTAATGCTTGGATCTCCAGACTAGGTTCTAGGTTGCCTTTTGTTCCTAATGTGAAAATCGGGTGTATATCTTTCGTGTCGATCCTTTTTTTCGGCTGTCTGCCCATGCCCGCTTGGGCGGTCCTAGCCGAGTCCGTTGTGTTCGCAAAGAGTAGAGCCTTACTTAGTGTTGTGTATCTGTCCAATGTTCTTATCAGCACCGATTCTTCCGAGAATTCGATACCATCGTAGTGTATTCTGTAGAAGTCTGTTATAATGTATCTCCATGCAAGAGTGTATAGTATAGTATGTGATCTTGGTGATTCGCCCCCGGGGTGCATGAAAAGGTTATCGATGATGACCTCCTCTCTGCTTCTATCTTTCCTGGGTACAAATCGCGCGAGCTTGTCGAGCGTCTCTAGTATTTTGACTATTCTCGGGCATTCGCCCAGATGAGTGGAGGACTCATATTCCGCCTTGCACATGCGGCACGTTTTGTCTCTATCTGCGAAGCGGTTGTAGGTGCCTATCCGTCGGTGGGTGAGATGTTTGAAGTGGAGGTGCGTGTCCCTTGCTGTCATCAGCGGGGAAGTGTATAGTGTGGCCAAGTGCTCCCAGGTGTTTTCGGGTATCGGTAAACGTTGCGCCCAATTTTCGGGGCCCGTTAGGCGTCTGCGTTTGCCGTCTGTTTGTTGTAGTGCTCGCGTTAGCTGATCCGCTCTGTAGTAGCGTAATAGGTCTATAGTTTCTGGGGTCTCGTGTGTCCCCTTTTTTGTATAGGAGGATTATGTCTCCTTCCCTCATAGATACGCTCAGATATCCCCGGTCGAGTGCTAGGTTAAGGACTCTTACGAAGTCGTGTTTTACGAGTCCTGTGAAGCTTTTGTAGAATTCTGCCGGCAGTGCGTCCGGCCCCGCGCTTTTGCCGTTTCCTATCTGTGTTATGGCGTCTAGTAGCTCTTCCATCGTGATCCTCCCTTCGATCGCGCTGCTATCGTGCGTGTTCAGCGGGCGCGCTTCCAGTAGCGCTTCCATCTCGTAGTCCCTTTCGTTGCGTCGTTCTTGATATAGCCACGCGTAGTATTTGCGTAGCTCTCTGCGTATCTCCGCGTCGTCTGTTGTTGTGTCCCTCGCCCCTTCGTCCGGGGCGTTCCAGTTCCCCGTGATGTAGAGCTCCGGGATGGCGCTATTGGAGGTGCGGGATTGGAATTTCTGGAAGAATTCCTTCGTCATTCTTTCCTCATGCTTGAGGGCGTCGAAACTTTCTTTGGTCGTCGGTCTGGATGTTTTCCGGATCTTATCTATCGTGTCGTTTAGTTCGCGTATCCTGTCCAGTTTCCTGGCGTCCGGCTCTCCGTCGTCGAGTTCTATCCCTAGTATGGCGAGTTCGTCTATCGCTTTGGCCATCTCTTGGTGTTCCTTTCCTTGTCTCGTCGCCCATAGTAGATAGGTGGCCACCGCCCTCTTGGCACTGCCCCACGCGTCGTCGACCTCCTCGTCTGGGGTCTCTGGGTTTATGTGGCTCTTCCATAGGTGCGTTACCACCCTTTGTGTATCCTCTGATGCAAAGAGCTCGCTGTCTATGCGAACGTCGTACGTTCGGCCCGACTTGTATCCGACTACTTCGAAAGTGCCTACCACCGGGAGGTGGTCTGACGCGCCTTTCCCCGTGAAGAGCGTCGGATGTGGGCCTATCGTTTGCCAATTGATGTTAGAGCAAGTGGCGGGTGTGTATATTCTATCTATCCGTGTGTGTACGGTCCCCGATAGTCGAGTGAAGCCTCCTTGGGCTCTTCCGTTTACTAAGTTGTATGCATCTATGAGCCCCATCTCATTCATCGTGGACCTTAGCTTGAGACCGTGGGCGTTTCCGTATCCCTCTTGGTCTTCCTTTTTTCTGGTGTCCGTCTCTACATTCTCTACGCAGTTAAAGTCGCCACCCATAAGTGTGTCATGCTCCCTCCCCACGGGGCTCGTCCTCAAAGTTTCAATTTGTGAGGCTCTCAGATTAGGTGTGGCACTTAGGTATACCGATATTATATCAAACTCTTTAGCATCTATCACGCATCTAACTCGCAGGCATCTGCCCTCGATTAGCGTTTCGGCCGTATCCGATAACAGTTTCACTCTTGGGGAGGAGTCGCGTATCGCTATAGCTACCCCACTCGCCGGGTCGGAGGTGTTGGCCGGTGCGTGCACCATCTGCCACCCCATGGCTTTGGCGGTCATGCAAGCTCGGTGGTGTCTGCCATCCGCGTAGGCGTGGAGTTCTTGGAGTAGCATAATATCTATCCTCGCTTTCCTCGCTTGGGCGAGCACCGATCCTAGGGCACCGTGTCCGGCACCATTGATGTTGAAGGAGGCGATTGTGACCGGTCCTTCACCTGGGTATCCGAGCGTGGGGTTGAAGATGAACGCGTATACGATTAGGGAGTTAGAGTGTGTCGTGCGATGGGCGAGTTGAACGCACTTGTGGAGGTAGCGGCAGTCGGCGCCTAAGGCGCAGAAGCCGCCCTTAGGCTGCTTTCCGGGTGGTCCGGCGCTTGCGCGCGGGAATGCGCACACGATCGTACACATGCCGTCTTTCCATGCGCCCGGGTGCTCGTGCGATCGGTTGCATGCCTTGCCCTTAATGTTCATGGGGCACTTCCCGTTTGGGAAGCGTTTGCAGAGCTCCGGGGCATCGGGGTTCAGGGCCTCTTGGATGGTCCTCTTCGGTGGCGCCGTGCGCTTACGTTCCTCACGCTCGAGGCGCGCGGCTTTCTCCTCTTCGCAGTAGCAGATGCGTAGGGGGGGGTGAAACGCTTGGGCGTACCCTTTATTGTATCCTTTGCACCCCTTTGGCCCCGCGTGGATGCTGAGGTTCTTGATGTCCCCGCCGAGCTCGCGGCAGTTTCGGACGGCGTACTCAATAGGATATGGGGCCCCGTCGATGGTGAGCAAGATTTTGCGCGGGAAGTCGAAGGAGGCGAACGAGCCTTGTTTTGGAGTCACATATAGGTGGTACACCTCTTTTTTGCCTTGAGTCACTAGGACCCCCTCCTTTGTGAGGATCTTGGTGCGCTCCTGATTTCCTTGAACGAAAAAGAAGCCTTGGTTCTCGACCGCCTTGGCCAGCGTGCTGATGGTTATGAAGCTTTTCAATTCGAACTTGTAGTTCCGCACTACTAGGTGCGCCGCGGCGTCCTTGAAAGCGCTGGCTAGCGCCTTATTAGACGCTCGCGGTATCTCCTTGAATTTTTCGTCCAGCGTTTGGTACTTGACCGCAATTAGGCATGGGATGCCCGCGTTGCGAAAGTCCGCCACGTCTTTGAATTTCTCGCGGAACTGGTTGGCGCAGTCCGCCGTGACGAGGATCTCCCATGGGCCAGAGGCGCTCTTGGAGAGGAAGTCGGGCTCGAGGTCTACGCCCTCTAGCTTGTTGAGATGCGCTGCTATAGCGCCGAGGACCTCTTCGTCCTTGGTTTTGTGGCCGCGCTCGTAGGGTGTGAAGACAATGATGATTTTTTGGTACGCTGGGAATTCTGCTTCCTCTTCTGGTTCTAGATCCTCGTCAAGTAAGGCCACCTGGGTAGCCGGGGTGGGGGGCGCGGTTAGTCTCTCAAAAGGCCTCGTCTCCATGGGGCCCAGGGGGTACGGTGTGGCCCTCTTGCCGGTGTCTCCTCTTTGGGTTGTTGGGTTGTTTGGGCCATCTGTTGGCCCTTGTCCCTTGTTCGTATGCTTGTCTGTGTTGTTGGGTCTCTTGGGCTTCTGCCCTTCCAGCCTCTCGCGCGCTCGTGGCGTGCTCGCGGTCTCGCCTCCTCTTGGTGTCGGGGGGTCCCCCTCTCCTGACGTCTCCATTGGTGCTGATGTCTCCCTCCCTGGGGGTCAAGACTTGTTGCATGCCTGCTGCAACGGTTTGTTGCGACATTCCCCCAAGGGAGTCATGTCTAGAATGGCGCCGGTCCGGCCCCTCGTGCCGGAGCACGAGGGCGGTATCGCGGCTGTGTAGGGGCCAGGCCCGGGGGCCCTCCCTGATGGATCGTCCAGCTGGTGTGGTGTGACTGGGGAGGCTGTGGAGGGTGAGGTGTGTGTGCTGCATGCTGGCTGCTGCCAGCATGCAGGCTTTGGTCGCTCTGTTCTTGGTGATGCCGGGGCGCAGCCCGTTGGCTCCTGCGCCCACCTGGTCGGGCGGGTCGTCTTGACGCGGTCGCTTCGGCGACATGGGGGTGTCCATGAGTGCTTCGTCTATCGCGGCGAGGGCGGCGGCAGCGAGTGCGGGAGGCGGCGCGCGCTCCATGACCCTATCAGTTTACTGATAGTTGGCGTGCCAAACATGCAGCATGCACTTGTGAAGACCCTGCAGGTGGGAGTGGGAGCAGCGTTGCGCGGCGCGGCGCACGCGGCGCAAGTGTCGGGCCTGAGCGTCATGGATGCTGGCATTGCCGCCGTGGAAGAGTGCCTTTTACATTGCTTCAATGTACATGAGGGTGAGGGGCCATTCACAGGCGAGCATCGCAAGTGCCGGTTCCACGCACTACCCTACGAATCGAGCCACTACATAACCTGCCCCTGCCTGAAGAGTGCGCTCATTGCTTACGTGAAGAAGGCAATCTATGACGAGCGGCACTCCATCTTCACCGAGAGGGGCGCCGTCACTCAGAACAGCTCTGAGAGAGTGGGGAGTGTTTGTCTCCTATACCGCGACAAGGGAGTCAACATGGATGGCGTCCATTACTCGGCCGCCACGGACTGCGGGCTCTTGCACATCAACGGAACCGTGATCTACACCTTCCGCGAACTCCTCCGCCGCAACGGCATCTCCGACGAGTGCATTGAAGCGTATGGGACATGGCAGGAGGACGTGCACAGCAAGCTGGGGTTGTCTGTCACCGAGGAGCAGAAGACGGCGTGGCGCAACGACGTCATCCGTCGGAGTGCGCGCAGCCTCGCACGCCGCACCGCCGCGTACAAGGTGAAGCGCGCGATCATGCGACGCGAGCAGAAGAAGAAGCGGAACGTGGAGCGCAAGGCGACGTCAAAGGAGCACACGTACAAGGCGACAGAAGAAGATGAGGGAGCATCTGAGTCGTCGACCTGGAAGGGGAAGGGCGTGGCTGGAGCGTGTGCATGTACGGTTGCGTCAAAATGTCTGAACAAGGGGTGTCCATGTGTGTGTGCGAAGGTGATGTGCACGTCGGCGTGCCACAACGGACGGCTGGCACCCAAGTGTGTACGTTGCATACGTCCGGGTGACATGGGAGTTCAGGCATGTGAGGATGATCAGTGCAATGTGTCCGATGTGCAGTCTGAGCTGGGGTCCGTGTGCAGCTGTATGGACGCTGACAACCAAGCCTAAGATAGTTTTCGCGGCGTCGAATTCTCAAATTAGTAAATGTCTTCGAATTCGGCGTGGGTCGGTGGCCAATCGCACAGATGTGGATTTTGAATTTCTACGCGACGCCGCAGCTGGGCACACCGGATTTTTTTCGGCAGCTTCCTCCTCCCCCAAGGTGTGGACAATCCCAATGATCCAGAATGAGTGTTTTGCATCACGCGCCCCCCCCCACGGTGTCGGCCGGTGCCCCCCACAATGCGCTGTTTATTCTCACCTTTGTGTCCTTACACATCGGGACGTGCACGCACAGACCGAAATTTGAAACATTAGAAAGTGCCACACCTTGGGGGACAACAATGACATGTGGCACTTTCACCTCCAGCACACACACAGCACCCTCCAAAATTCGAATACTCACTTGCCGTCTGTGCCTTCCTCTCCCTCGGCTTCCCCCTCCTTGAAGCCAGCCTCCGACACGCCATACAAAGCTTGAATTTTCTTATCGACACACGCAGGCAGCTTGCTGCGCACCTTCTTCTGTGTCTTGGTCAGCCCCCTAACGATGCCAGTGCGTGTGCACCACCTTTTCTCTCGCCCGAACTTGGTTTGTGCAAACCTTGCTTCATCGTAGGGGTGCTCCAGCCAGCACTCCCACTGCTCACCCTCGGCCTCTAGAGGCAGCCCCTCCAGCCACTGCACCACACACTCCTCCTCCCTGTCCTCCTCCCTGGCGGCAGCCACTGCCTCAGCCACCTCTGGGTCTTCGCGGTCACACACAGCACAGAGGAGGTGTGTGGTCGTCTTCTTCTTGCCGCGTCCACGCACTTCCACCCACGCAATCGGCTCACGGCGCGATGCTGGCGGCCCGGGCGAGGCCGCGTCGGGCACAGAGGATCGGAGCTCTGCTTGCAGCGCCAGCCCCCACGGGTCACCAAACTCTCCCATGCCAAACAGGGCCATGGTGAGCCTCGAGGCAGGTAGGGAGGGGGGGCGCGGGGGGTGGCCGGCCGGTGGACCGGCGGCGTCCCGTTTTACTCTTTAGAACCACCTTAAGACCTGCTGACAGACCGAACAAGGAAGAGAATGCCGACAAGAGAGCGACGGGGCGACGGACGATCCGACGGGCCAACAATTACGCACAGGAATAAGGAAGGAAGGAATCCTCGAAAACCCATAATTGGTTTGATGGAGACCGAAGTAAAAGTAAAACAGCGCCACGATATAAAATCCAACGGCCAACCCCTGAGGGGAGATAAGGGTCACACAAGGGGGTGGTTCCTTGGACCGGCGATACCTGAACGCAGCACGACGTAACCGTAACCTAAAAGCGCTAGGAGCACGCAAGCAAGCAAGCAAGGAGGTAAGCCAGGCGAGGGGCAAAGCAGGTGACAAGTGACAAGTGACAAGTGACAAGTGACAAGGTAGGCGACAAAGGAGGCGAGGGCAAAGCAGGCGAATGTAGGACGATGTAGCAAGATTCTCCAACTGTGCCTAGCCTACAAGGAGGGGACATAGAAACGTAGACGACTTCTAAAACAAATAAAAGGTTGATCGCGGATGCGACATGATTGCCCAGCTGCCCAGCCCCTGCCAGAGGGCAGAGGGCAGGAGCTGAGGTTGGTTGTACGGGCCCACCCTGGGGGCTGGGGGGTGTCCGCGATGGAGTGAGGGGGGCGTGAGGCCCCCATTGACCCCCACTTATAAAAGTAGGTTGAAGAAGTAGAAGTGATGCTTATAGCCTTAGAACTGAACACTGAACAACGGTAGCTGGTAGCTGGCCGCTGGCCCTCTACAGGCCCTCCGTTAGTCCTCCGTATCTGCTGTATCTGGGAGCTGGGCAGCCTCCAGATACAGCAGATACGGCTGTATCTGGCCCGTTCTCCAGATACGGTATCCTGTGGAGTATCTCCCTTGTAGGCGGTATGCTTGAGGCTTGTAGGTTTGTACAATAGGAGGAGGGTGCTACAAGAGTAAAAAGTAGAAGAAGAGTTGGGGGATCCTTTTCTTCTTTTCTTGCTCTCGCGGGCTGTCCGGGAAGGTGGCGCTGTCGTAGCAGAGCGACACTTGCAAGCATGCTCATGCTTGCAGCGGCACTAGCAGTGGTGACACAGCTAGAGGCACCCATGTGGTGGCAGCCCATGCCTTCACCTCCCTTTCCTTTGCCACCGAGCCCGCCACCGATGCCACTTCCCCCACCCCCTCCGTCGCCTGCTCCGTCGCATCCGCCACCTGCACCACCCCCTCCAACCATACCACCCCCCTCGCCACCACCGCCATCAACTCCGCTCCCAGTACCGCCGCCCCCGTCAGCACCGTCCCCTCCTCTACCGCCCGTGCCACCTGGACCACCGCCTTCCCCTCCGACGCCTCCACCTCCTCCGCTGGTACCCTCGATGGTCGAAGTTGCGGAGATATGGATATTCGAATATGCACTGGTGCTCATGCCCCCCTGCTTCCTCCTGTACCTGTGTGTGTCATTTAGTAAGCGCAATGCGCTATTGGGTCAGTTGGAGGCACGAACGCCGCTGTTGTGATATCAGACAATGATATTTCATGCGGGGCACCTGCACGGAGCACGGAATGCAGAATGCCCTCCTTGCCTTGCGTGTTGTGTCCGTTGTGTTGATTCGTTGTTCTGCAGCCTGCCGCTTATCACCGCCCCTCACATAGTTTATCAATGGCATGGTCTCTGTGTGTCACAATCGACAACGGAGTGGAGCTCGCCCTTTACCCGTCTGCTTCATGAGCGCACGACGGACGACACCCAATTATTCCGAATTGTTCCGAGTACGAGTAGGAGTAGCGAGGAGTCCCTCCTAATTGCCGATTGCAATCTTTCCCAAAATGGTCGTGTTGCGTGTGAGGGGAGGGATCTTTTGGGTGCGCGCTATACTTAGCATGCCCCATCCCCCATTTCTCCTCGCTCGGTTCGGCAACTCCAGATTCCCCTTCGCGTGGAAATTAACGCCGGGTTCCGAGAGCAAGTAGCAAGTAAGGCGGTCGTACGCGAAAAATAAAACTACTTTTTGACCATGAGGGGGGTGTGGAGGGGAGCCTGGGATCCCCGCAGGGGGGCGTCCCACCTACCGTTCGGCCTTCCTGGGAGGAAATGTTGCGCGGCGAGCGCCCCCCCTTGGCCAAATTGCAAATTGTCCCATTGTCCCACGCTTGATTGAGCGCGATACCGGCGGGGAGCCCCGGGTCGGTCCCCGGGGCTCGGGGCCGAAATGAAGTGACGGCCGCCCGCCGAACCGGCCGGATCGCATCTCTGATCGCCCGATGGCGACCGGTGGCCCCCCAACACTCTATGGCGTCGCAAGCCACCAGGGGGTCCCTGGTCCCCGGCCCCGCGTGACATAGCATTGGCGTAGAATGACTCACCACGACTTCCCCCCTCGCCCCGCACACAGGACGCACACGTGCTCGACGCCCCAGACACCCCAGCACTCCACTACAGTGCTGGCGCTGCAGCGTGGCGCGAGACGCATTTTGACTTTTTTGCCGCGGTGGCAGGCGGGTGGCGGGTGGGTCCCCAGCGGAGAGGCCAGCCGAGGGGTATTCCCGGCGGCCCGGCGGGCGGCCTGCGCCTTGTCCCCCCTCCTTGTACAGCGCCTGCATTCCGTCCACTCCCGATAGGTTCGTCATCCCACGTCCCCGGTTCCCCCCCCCGTTTTCTCTGCCTCGCCACTCCTCCCTTCTCCCTCCTCCCCGAGTGCGTTTCCCCTTAAGCCGCCGGCCGCCGGCCTCGTTTCATCCCTCTCTTTTCCCGCGTGTCTCTCTCCCCCGTGCGTGTTTTCCGTCCCTCGTCCCTCGGGTGTCTTCCGTACGCTCAGCGCTATCGCTTGAGCGCTCTCGTGTCCCCTTCTCGTGTCTCTCCCGCCCTCGTCCTCGCCCCGTGCTGTCACATGTCGTCTGAGGGCACCCGCTCGTGCGCCCTCGCGGCTCCCTTGTCGCGTGCTCCCTCCGCCCCCGGTAGCACGCATCCCATTCCGCTGTATCTCACATGTTACATACATCAGTCCCTCCACCTCCACACGCTCCACAGCCACAGCTCCACTTCCCTCTCCACAACCACCATTGCCAAGAATTACACTTCGCTTTGTCGGTGACCGGTGGGGTCCTCGGTTTGGGATCTAATCGTCTTGATAGCACTACGAGCTTCCACAGTTTACTGCCAATGTAGCCGATCAACCGGCGGCTGATTCTACTTATCTAGCCGCCAAGACCCCTAGCAGCTACACACTCACATCTCCTCGCCAGTATCAATGTTCGTCTGGCAATGTATGCAGGTGCATCCCATATCTGCATCCGCATCCTAAAATTCCGATCGATAGGGGTGTTACACCACAAGATCATGCCGGGTATTCCTTCAGAATTTGCCCGGCGATGACAAGCCGCTGAATCTCAGACGTCCCCTCGTAGATTTCGGTGATGCGTGCATCGCGATAGTATCGCTCGGCCGGCATCTCTGTCACATAGCCCATGCCCCCGAGGACCTGAATGCACGCGTGAGCGTTGGCAGTTGCTGCCTCCGAGGCAGCTAACTTGGCCATCGCAGCTTCCTTAGTGTAAGGCAGCTTGGCATCCTTAAGCTTGGCCGCTCTGTGTGTGAGAAGCCTGGACGACTCATAGCGCATAGCCATATCTGCGAGCATGAATTGAATTGCCTGGTGCTTGGCTATGGGAGCATTGAACGTCTTGCGAGTTTGCGCATAATGCGCGGCTGTCTCGAGAGATGCTCGTGCAATCCCTAGCGCTTGTGCAGCAATGCCGATTCGGCCGCCATCGAGTGTCGACATGGCTATTTTGAATCCGGCACCGGGTGGGCCAAGCATGTTCTCCTTGGGGATTCGGCAGTTCTCGAAAATCAGGTTCCCTGGGAAACGCGTTTGGATTGGGTCAAGATGCGCGCAGTGATGCAAATCAACTTCTTTGAGGAGCGGATGGACCACTTCAAACTCCGAGGTGAACTTAGCATGGTAACCTCATGCAGAGCGCGCGCGCCAAGACTATGTCGAGGTGCGTGACAGAAAGGTGCGAGGCAAGACTAGCTAATATGAGGACGAAATACCCTGCGTGATCCCAGTAGCTCACCAGTGCTAGATGCCCGTATGCCCAGCTTGTCCTCCTTCTTGCCGAGCGAAAACCCAGGCGTGCCGGCCTCAACCAAAAACGCAGAGAGACCCTTGTGCTTGAGAGTCTTGTCGGTGGTGGCAATCACTACCGCCGCATGCGCGTCGTGCGCGTTGGTTATCCAGGCCTTCGTTCCGTCCAAGACCCAGTGGTCACCGTCAAGTGTCGCGGTGGTCGAGGCCGCAGCGGCATCGGATCCATTGCCCGGCTCTGAGAGGCCGAAACATCCAAGCTTCTCGCCAGACGCAAAAGGGACCAGCCACTTGAGTTTCTGCTCGTGATCGCCGTACCTCATGACTGGATCGCAGTACAGAGAATTGTTCACGGACATGATCACTGCGGGAATGCAGAGTGGACCATGAGCACTTCGGCAAGGCATCTATTGAAGGAGAGCATCCTTGATGAAAGACAGCACCAGAGCTTGGGCATCAGCTGGCTGTGGCACGCATACCACCGGTCGACGCACAGCCAGCGGAAATCTCTTCCATGGCAATGGCGTAGGCAAGGCAATCCATTCCCGTGCCACCATATTCCTCGGGGATGGCCACGCCCATGAGGCCCAGTTCAGCCATTTGTGCTACGATTTCTTTAGGGAACCTGCAAGCAGGAGCAGACGCTAAGGCAGCATACACGGCGAATCGGGGCCTAGCCAGGGGAGCGAGCACCATGATTACTCGCATGTGCTGCATAACCCGAGCCCGCCGCCGCTTGCCACATGCACACACCTGTGGTTCTTGTCGATTTCGGAGGCAATCGGCTTGAGTTGCGCCTCGACAAAGTCCTTGCAGGTCTGTTGGAGCATCTCGTGCACGGACTCGTCGGGCTGATCGACAGCGGATTGGGTGGAACGCACCCTTCGCCCCGTCGCGCCGCCCGCCCACCTCGCCACTGCTCTCCTACCAAGGCTGGCACGCAGCATGCTCAACGGTGTGGCTCGCGGCCCGCCCTCTCTCTCTTGCCTGCGGCCCTCTCTCCCTCTCCACTCTCCCCGCGCCCTCTCTCTCTCTCCCCCTCTCTCTCTCCCTCTCTCCCATTTTCCCTCTCTCCTTCTCTCTTCCTCCCTCTCTCCGTCCCTTCCACTCCGCCACACTAAACACCTAGACTATCTTTCTCCTCTCCCTCTCTCTCCGTCTCTCCCTTTTTCTTCCTCTCCCTCCTCCCACTCTCTCCCTCCCTCTCTCTCTCTCCCTCCCTCTCTCTCTCTGTCTCCTCACCCCCCTTTTTTCTCTCCCTCTCTCGCTCTCTCCTCTCGCTCCCATCCTCGGATCCTCGTTCTGCTCCTCTCAACTTTAACCCTCCTCCCCTCCTTCTTCCTTCACTTCGTCCATGTCATCAGGGCCATCTCCCCATCTGTATCTCACCCTGTTACTCATAGCATTCCAACACACAATTCGTTAATATCAGGGTCCTCCCGTGTTGGCCGCTCCTCTCCGTCCCCTCCGGCTGGTTGACTTGATGTTGATGGAATTGACGAGACATCGGGGAGCGATGCGTCAGAAAAGAAAATGGCCGCGCCTGAACTAATCACGAGCCCCCCATGCAACTATTTTTAAAGTATTTGTACTCATCCGAGAGTTTTGGAGCGGCGCAATATTTTAAGCTCTCAACAAGGTCGCAATCTGTGGAGACGCGTGTTGAAAAAGAAAACTCTTGAAGGTGCCTACATTCTACCATCTCTCCCTTCCTAGATCCTAGACGACGTTGGGGCAGCGTGTCGAAACAAGCTCGTGCTTGTTCGTGGCAAGTCTCATTTGGGCACAGTGTGAGAAAAAGTCCCGCTGGGGGACAATAAGAAAAAACTGGGCTCAAGCGGACAAGTCCCCGGCACCCGGGGAGACAGCCGCGAGAGGCGAGGCGGGAGAGGAGAATTCTCTCGGGGGAGGATTAGAGAGGGTGAGGGCCCGGCGAAACAACTGTAATGCAGCGACCGGGAAACATAAGTTCTCTGTCGTTCACCGACAAGTGATTTGACAACTCTACGATAGATCGATTTATTTATCATAAACATATCATTAAATTATGTTACTAATGGTGCCCCCAGCGCCCTTTCAAACATGCCACACACACTAGAAATCAGGCTCTAGACGCGCACATATGGACTGCCTGCGCGTCGCCATGCGGCGCACAGACTGTGGCACAGACAGTCCATACACATATCTTACGAATACACACGCGCACTGCCCCCCCAATTCGACCCCTTCGAGCCCTGTAGCCGATCTGCTGACCGGCCGCGCCTGCCGAGAGAGACGCCAACTCTGACTTTTCAGCCCGGGAAGCTTGCTGCGAGGCGGGTGTGGGCTGGGGCGGGGTCAGGTGCTGGGTATGGCACACCCAGGCCAAGGCCGGGCGGGGGGCTCGCGCTGCGCGCGCGCTGCTCGCACCTGGCTTCTGGCGCTCGTCTGCGCGCTGCGAAGGGGGGGGAGTGCGAGAACGACCTGGAGGTGAGCGCGGCGAGCGTGAAGGGGCACATCGCGGCAGGCAGCGTGGGGGGGGCTTACCACTGGTGTTGGCCGCGCGAGTACACCCCTGTGGCAAGCTGGGCTGCCAGAGAGGAGTGGGGGAAGGGGGGGGGAGGGGAGCGGCGCGCGGCGGGCCTCCGCGGCCGCTGCAGCGGCTAAGTCCCCGGCACCCGGGGAGATAGCCGCTGGAGCGAGCCCTTATTGTCACCTTTCGGCACCAGAACCTCACACTGTGGCACAATAGGCAATAGGGCGGTCAAATAACAAGGCGAGAAGCGCTCAATCACCATCATCCACAGCATGGAAAAGTGTTCAATCACCACCAGCCTACACGTGGAACGCGTTCAATCGCCATCACCCCCACAGCCTTGAAAAGCCTTCAATCACTTGTATCTTGTATGATTATTGAGCCCGGCCGTCGGCTCCCCCCACATAATGGCTCTTCTTGGTCCCCCCTTCCTTCACTACTGCACGATGTGCTGCCCTGGTGGCACGACAACAAGAGAATTGACTCCTAATCCGAAAGTAGTCATACCAAAACGTCTCCACTGAACAGCCCCACGTTCAAGCCCCAGCACGCGTCAGTAGATCGTAGATCGATCATTGTGCTGTCATTTGTCAGACGAAGAATGTTCTCGCTGATGTGAGCACCATTGGCAAGGAGCACTTCGGCCACTGCTATGTGATTCCTCTTACAGGCATGCATCAGAGAAGTATATCCATCGTCATCCATAGCTTTAGGCCCAGGTCAATACTTCTAGAACTTTTTCTAGAAGTTTGGGCCGCTTCTCGAGCGCGTCACAAGTTTGGGCCCTCTCGAGAAGTGGGCTGCAAGTTTGGGGGGCGGCGCTCGCTCTCTAGGAGTAAAAGCCCCTATTCTAGCAGTATAATCTCCTATTCTACCAGTATAATCGTTATATCTCTCAAGAGGCGAAGCACCTTCGGAGGTGCTGCACGCCGTCGCCGCGCCGCGCCGTCCCCTCCCATGCCTCTCAGACAACCTCGTTGGCGGCTGTAGCGGTATGGGAGGGCGTCTCCATACCCCTCACCCATCATATATCATATCTTGGCCCTAGCCCCCAGCTCGACGCGCAGCGCGAGCTAGGTCACAATTTCTGTCACCTGGGCGGCGCTGCATGCGCGCGCCGCGAAAGCTGCTTCACCTTTCAGGAGCAGATGGGCGAGCATCTAGCGGCGGTGGGAAGGGGGACTGACAGGCCTGGTTGCTTTGTTTGTGGGTCGGCACGTTCCGATCGCCACAGTGGCGGGCGAGTGGCTGCTGGTGTTGGCGGCTAGCTGCTGCAGCGGCAACGGCGCAGGCACGAGCGCGAGCCAGCAATTTTGGCAGGCTGTCTGTGTCTGCGCGCCCGATCAGGGAGTGGTTATGACTAGACACATGTGGACTGCCTGCGCGCTGGCCAGGGCGACGCGCAGGCAGTCCACTGCAATGCGCGGACGTGCAGTCTGAATGCTTGCGTGTGTTGTGTGCTCGTCTCCGCTCGCTTGTATGTTGTCTGTCTCAAAGGGAAACGCTTTGCCCATCAAATATTCTGGCCCAAAGGGTTTGTGAGCAGTTCATCTTGTATATGATTTCTAAGGCTTAGATTACTCAGCATCAATAAATACCCCCGACACGTATTATCTTGATGAGAGTTGTGAACTGCGACTCGATCTCCTGCAGCATACGTTGTGAACGACGTGCGACGCCGGCTCGTCGGCAGCATCGCTACCTACCGACCAGGTCATGGGAGCAAATTTCGGGCGATTCGACTCCATCTTTTGCATAAGACTAGTCCTCCATATTGATGGCAAGGCTCCAGCTCAATGTTGGTGTCCTCTAGGCTCCAAGGGGCCGCCAATATGCTAGGAATAAAAAGGGGTCTCGAAGCACCTTTGCAGGTGCTTCCAGCCGCCTCTTAAGAGATAATCCCCTTTTCTACGGTATATAGGCCGTTTCCCGTCGCCGAATTTCTCAAAAAAAGGATCAAAACTCAAAACGGTGCTACATTCATTTTCTTTTACGACATTGCATAAACAGCAAACAGGACATTTTATCATGCCAAACACAAGCAAGAGACAAGAGACAAGAGACACAAGAGACACATTTTTCATTTTTGATTTTTACAACTACAACACACCGATCCCCCCCCCCCCACTGGCCCACTGGCGATAGGGCTAGGTAAAACTATAAAATATGTGACATGCATAATATTTGGGTCAACTTTTCAGGATTACATATCGTTACACTTTCGTAGCATATTTCACATATTTACGTTTATTACGGCATATTTGATATTTGATATTTGGGCGTAGGGATAACGGGAGGGTTTTTACATACTAACTATAGGCACGGAAGACGGAAGAAGAGGGGCGCACGTCGCTCATGCCAGGCGAGCTGCGCTGCGCGATCCCTCATTCATGCCCCCGCCCTTCGCCCCCCCCCCCTCGTCCCCCAATCAGCTTGTCTTCTTGTCTTCTACACGCCCGGGTGGGTGATTTCGACGAGGGTTCGGCGCGCGGCCTGCCCGATTGGCGTGACCATCCGGGTGGGATATGCGTATATGGTATCTGGTGGGGTCCGCCATCCGGATGGATCGTCGAAAACGGCCACGCAGCGCGCCCGGCATCGGTTCGAAGTTGGGCTTTTTGAGCTTTTGCGATTTTAGCGTCTTTTGTCAGTTTTTGATTACGTTTTGTTATGGGGGCCCAAGGGGGGGGTCCGGGTCCTAATGGGCCCCGGATATGTGCTAGTTGGGTGTATTGGGAACTTTCTCCCGAAAAAAATCCTTAAATTTCCTCAATTCTGAGATGGTCATTTTTTCACCCCTTATAAAAAAACACTGTTTGACCGCCCTAGAAGACGAAGAAGATGAAGGTTTAAGTTTAAGGCTGCCTTTGCCTTATCGCCTTATTTGCTTGTGTTCCGTGACGGGTTTTGTGAAAGGCTGAAAGGCTTGCTGAAACCTGAAAGGCGCGTTCTGAAAGCGCGCGGCGCGATGTGCCCACCGTAGATATTAAAAGTCGACAATAGGGTGTATATGTGATTATTGTTGTATAAATGACTATGGACTATGGACACTTGATGGCTCCATTTGAGTGATGTCCCGCCCATAATTGTTTGACCGCCCTAGTTAAAATAGTGTTTGAGTTTGACAGCCCTACCACCGGACAATATCTAAGTCATTTACCATCTACCCCTATCCCCCTAGTAGTGTACGGTGTACGGGGGGAGTCGCCTGATGGCGGGGCAGGGGAAAGGGCCAGAGGAGTGGGGGTGTAGAAAGTAGACAGTAGAAAGTGTGCTGCGTGAAAGCAGCGAGTCCATGGCCGCATGTGCGGTAAGAATATTATAAGGTTTACAAGTACATCGACCTGGAACTCAAGGTACCTCCAGTCCTAGGCCCCTGGCCTCCCTAATTTATTATTGTTCTACTGAAAGAAATCCTCAATTTTCCCCAACTCTCAGATGGTCTCTTGTGCCCCTAATAAAACCCCTGTTTGACCGCCCTACGATGGAGTGGGGGCCGCATGAGAGGAGGGAGTGGGTGAGGCCGCGAGGCCGGCGCTGTTAGCAAGAATTTGGTCGTATCCTACGGATGTCCGTAAGCTGGGCGATTCCACGGTCGACTACACCGACGTGTGGGGGAGTACTTACCCAAACATGGTTCATGAGAACAGCCAGCGGTTGGTAGAATTTGAAATTCCTCGCGCCCAGGAAGAATCTGAGTGCGAAGGTGCTGGGAAGATTTCGGTGCAGAAGGACTATATTCTTATGAGACGACGGCTGCACGTGAAGCCCAACGCCAGCAGGCCGAGGTTTTAGGGCGACGAGACGCGGAGAGAGGGAGGAGAGGAGGGAGAGAGACATGGTGAGGATGAGGTGGTCGTTGTAGCTCAGCTGATCGCCGAGGCTGTGGTTGACTCTCGGTTGTCGGTTGAGATTTTATCACTTTGATCTCGCGCAGAATTCTAGAGACGCCGGGGTTGGGGAGGGGGGGGGAGGGGGGGGGGGGGGAAGGGGGCGAGGAGGCAGGGGGGCCGCAGCTCAGCACGGTCGGCATCTCGAGAGGAGGGCGCGGGCTGATGACCAGGAACGAGCGGGCGTGGATTGGCCGAACGGCAGAGCTGATCTTCGGCGCGCAGTCCCAGCCAGACCACGCACTGCTCAGCCAGCCGCCTCCGCGACCGGCTACTGCGCAGCCACTTCATGAGCTCGCCGGGGTGAGCACCTCGGTCATCGGCTGCGGCCGGATGGGCTGCGCGATCGCAGGCGAGCTCGCGCGCCGCGGTTGTGTTGTCACGCTCTTTGACGCGACTGAGTACACCCGTCAGCGTGCCATCCAGACGCTTAGAGCCTTTCTACTCGAACACGTGCGTTGCGACCTGCTTCTCCATGAGGATGTGCAAGAGATCATCTCCAGATGTCGCCTCGTCCACACAATCGAGGAGGCAGTGTGCTCAGATGTGCGTCCCGCTCCATTCTCATCCAGTGCCCATCTTGGGAAGAGGCCCTTGTGAGTGCCGGGCGGCGCACGCTCAGCGCTACCTGCATCTTTGTTTCACCCTGCCCTCTGCACTTGGTTGTTGTAAGGTTATTGTTGAAGCCGTCCCTGAAGACCTTGATATCAAGAAAAAGCTCTTCAGAGAGATAACCGCAGCACTGGACCATATGAGCAGAGCCCATCATCACCCATTGTCGACCTGGAGGGAATCGTCCAAGCGGGCGACGCTACTCTGCTCGAACACTATGACACTATCGATTGCGGACATTTCCGCAGACCTGCAAGAGGAATACCGCTCGCGTCTGATCGGTTTACGCTTCCTGCATCCAGTGAGTACTGCGTGTGCTCTTGGCCAGCGCTCCGAGCGGTATTTTGCTACTCGCGCGCAAAAAGTGGCTTGCGCAGACAATGAGATGTTTTTCTTGTGTGTCATGAGTGAGGCTCACCTCGGATGGCCCTTTTGCAGGTATGGTTCATCCCCCTTCTTGAGATCAGTGCCAGCTCCTCCAACGAAGCAGCTGGAGAGGAGGCGGAACGCATTGCAGCTGGGCTCAGTTATGCTGCCACTCGTTACGATGGCTGCAGTCGTCGCAGGTTGGCCGACGTTGAGGTAGATGCTGCAACTCAAGCGCAACGCACTCTCATACGACAACGTTCCACTAAAAATGCAAAAGGGGTATGCAGGAGCAGGCCGTTAAGACAGACAGGCTCAGGAAACCGTAGGGCAGATGCGTCTCTGCCCTCAACGGAATCGCAACAAGAGCTCGAGGCCTGTTCCATCTGCCTTGAGGCGAAGCGTGATACTCTCACCATTCCGTGTGGCCACGTGGCTGCTTGTGAGGCATGTACGGAGGTGCTTGTGACACGGGCACGAGGGCAAGGGAAACTCGCCTCCTGCGTTGTCTGTCGGCAGCCCATCGAAGGTTTCCTACTAGCAGCTCCACTTGATTGACTGCCGAGAACCGCGCATATTCTCACTGATGCAGCTTGGTGATCGATGCCGCGGCGGGGATCAATTTACGTATTCAGGTTGAAATCCTCCCGCAAAGCATCGATATATTGGAATGCTTGGGCGATGTTGGTGTTGAGGTGCATTTGCTAGGATGCCGTGATACGTAGTACTCATCCTGTGCCGTATTAGTGCCTTGTGCCTTGTGTGTCTTCGTGCTGTGTTTGTGGTGTGCTCTTGTCTCTTGTGCAATCTTCGCGCGTGCCGTTGCCGCTGTTTGCTCTTACTCCTCGCGTCCACAACCCATGGAAATTGTGGAGCAGGTCTCGAAATTGAAGGGGGGGGGGGGGGGGGGGGGGATGGTATTGTCGGGCAAAAAAAAACCTGAAGATTCTGGGCTAACACCTACTACTTTCTTGATATATGTTACCCCCCAGGAGCCAACGCCCCCCGATAGCTATCGGGGGCCCCCGATAGCTGTCGGGGGCCCCCGATAGCTGTCGGGGGCCCCCGATAGCTGTCGGGGGGAATTTTTTTCCCGATCGCCAACAGCCCCGCCCCCGAGAGCTACCGGGGGACCGAGAAAATCTCCCGAGAGCCTACCGGGGGACCGAGAAAATCTCCCGAGAGCTATCGTAGAACTAATTTTAATCAATTAAATATAAATATAATATTTTTTATGAAAATATACTTTTCAATTAATTATTCAGATAATAAATAATTAAATATCAAAAACGGAATGAGCTAATTAAATATAATTTATTATAATATTTTTTACCAAAATATACTTTTCAATGAATTATTCGAATAAAAATCAAAAACGGAATTAGCGTATGGATAATTTTAATTAATTAATTATAACATTTTTTACGAAAATACACTTTTCAATGAATTATTCAAATTAAAGTTTAGTGAAGTACTATAGTATAATAAAAGTATTATTCAGTGACAATAAATTTGATCCTTAAAAATGTTGATTTAAAAATTATAACTTGATAGTAATTATCTTAGTAAACCTTAGTTTAAAATGAAGACTTACAGTCATAGCATCGTTTGAATAAACACATAATATTTTACTTGACGAGATCAAAATCAATGATATTTAATTTAACTTGAATTTTTGGTCAGATTTTTTAATTTTACTATTTTTATATTACGTCTTTTATAATATTTAATTTAATTACCACACATGGTACGAGGCGGAACTCTCGTACACCGGCACGCCAATTATCGGAGAGAGAACTAATGCCCCACCAAACCTCGACCCATCCCCGCCAGCGCGATGGGGAGAAGGATACAAATCTAACAAGAGACTTGAGTACCCACTCGCAGACGAAAACACCCTGGACGGCAAGACGCCACTCGACGGCACGGGAGTAGCACAGCTCACCGCAGCCCTCCAGAAGGCGAGCCGCAAGCGCAAACGCCTCGCGGGGCCGACCAAATGGGAGGAGAAACTCCAAATACCAGAGAACACGTGGGCGCACCTAGCACAGCTATACACGTCCCCTATGGTGACGGCGAGAGACACACACCTACATTTCAAACACATAACGCATAGGCGAGTGGGCACGTACAACCGATTCCCCGATAGAGCAAACACGTGTCGCATATGCGGAGCGGCGAACGAATCCTCGACACACCTAGGTGAATGTACAGGGATAACCAAAATACTGGACGCGCTGAATAAGATCGCGAGATTCACACCAAGAGCTGAACGGAGCAGGGAAGACACCATCATAGACAACCTTTTTATATACCCGAAGGGCGACGCCCCAAAAGCGCTGTACACTCTATATATGTTGGCATGGAGATATATCATAACGGACTTCTATAGAATCCACTATGACAACATAGTTTTCTCGGAAGAATCAATTCTGATAAGAACAATAGAAAGATACACCGTTTTGTGTAAAGCTCTATTATTCGCGTACGAAACCGACTCGGCGAGAACAGCCCAAGCGGGCATGGGTAGGCAACCCAAAAAAAGGATAGATCTAGGCGAACTAAGACCCGCATTTCACATAAGCGACAAAGGCAGGCTCAAACCCAGCGAGGAGCTGGCCAAGCTAGCCGCCAAACTGGGAATCGAGCACGCTGTCCAAGAGACCGGGGAGCAAGGTGAAGAGGATGAATGAATCACTTAGGAAACCGATAAGAGAAGACACCACTAGAGGCAACGCGACCCAGACGGGACCCAACCACCTAAACACGACCGGGAAGACAAGACACACGCGAGAGCAAGACCAACAGGCCCGCCCAGACCCCACGCTCCAAACCAGACCTCATGTAGTGCACGGAGGTCGGACCCCGGAAACCAAAGAAAAAGGAAAGAAGGGGGGCAGGCGAGGAGGTGGAGGGAGGGGAGGTAAGGGCGATGGGAATAGAGCTGGAAAGCCCAGTAGACGGTAGGTGTGTAGCCCTGAATCTTCAGATGTTTTTTTTTAATTTAATTACCATATTGTACTTATATATTATATTTTAATATTAATCCTAGTAACCTTATGTCATTTCTAAAACTGTTATTAGCCGTTAGATACTCTAAGTTTTTAAAACTATTTTTACGGGGGAGAAAGAGAACAGAGAAAAGAGGAGAAAGGAGAACAGAGGATAGGAGGGGGGAAGAGAGAGAGAAGGAGAGCGAGCCAAAGAGAGGAGGAACCCCCCGTTTGCTATCGGGGGATTTCCTCTTCCCCCGATAGCTATCGGGGGGTCCGCTTACGGCACCCCCCAGGAGCTATCCCCCGATAGCTCTCGGGGGATTTTCTCGGTCCCCCGGTAGCTCTCGGGGGGGCTGTTGGCGATCGGGAAAAAATTTCCCCCCGATAGCTATCGGGGGCGGGCTACTGGCCGCCCAGCGCGCCCCGTTCACCGTGTCTTCACCTGCACCTGCAGTTCCTGCACTCTCACCTTCACCTGCACCTTCACTGAAGAAAAAACTTCGGACCAGCACCTTCCCAGTTGGAAAAATTTTTTATTGTGGGGGGAAGGCGGCAAATTGGCCATGGCGGAGACGCGGCCCTCCACCACGCACGTGGGGACAAGGGTAAGCAGCGAATCGGAAAGGTAAAGGCCCGTCGCCTTCTGGTGCCCGGTCCCGTGTTCATAGGGTTGGACATATTGGCGGGGAACCAACTCCCCGACTAAAGCGGAAGCCTCGGAGTGCATCCGAGGGTTTTCCACCGCAACAAAGGGAGCCTTGGAGAGGGCCATCGAGACGAACACTCTCGCCGCTGATTCGAGAGCGAGCCGCCTTTCGGGTTCCTTGTCAAGCCATTGGCGGCTGACCGCTGAGAGGTAGGTACAGGGTGGGTGGGCCACTACTAGGTCCCAACCCAAGTCTTGGATGTGGCGAGCGTCGCCTTGGAAGTGGGGGATGTAGTCGATCTCCGAAGGGCGGAGGTCGCAGGTGGCGACGCTAGCGCCCCCTAAGTAGAACATGGTTGCGACAACACCGCTGATTTCGCCCAAGACCAGGACTCTCGGGGGCGGACGACCCGCCGCCGCCTCGGAGCGGGCCTGGTCGGCTAGGGAGGAGAGTTGAGCGCACAAGGCGTCGAAATGTTGGGGGATGACGGCGGCCGGAGACGCATAAGTGCCGCGTGGCGGCATCGGCATGCGGATCTCGAGGGCGGCCTCCGCCAAGTGATGGGGCAAGACTACCGCGGAGCCGCTGGCCCTGGCTCGGGCTTCGGCTAGGAGGCGAATGGGATCGCTGGCGGCGGTAGGGTGAAGAGGAGCCTCAGCGCTAATGGCAGCGCAAACGGCGTAAATCCCGTGGGACCGCGGGTCCCAAGGGATAGGAGGGTCGGACGAGCCCCTCGAGGGAGGGCCACCCTTGTCCTCCCAAGTGACGTGCTTGGGATTGGCCGGGACAGGGGAGCTCTCGGGAGCGGGCGGGGCGACCGACGAAGAAGGGGGGCCCTGCCAGCTTGACGGCAAGCAGGGCGAAGCAGTGGGTATGCCGCCATCAGCAGCACGGAGGCGAGCTCGGCACGCTCGCGGAGTGAGTCGACGAGCAGCGGCTCGTCTGACGGAGCGGCGGATGGCGCCGACGTGTTGGAAGGGTCTTGCGGAGGCTCAGAGCCGCCGGTTCCGACGAAGTAGACCCCTTGTGGGCCAAAAGAAGTTCCCGCTGTTCTCATGGGCAGAGAGAGGGCGGGACTATGAGAGGGCGCGGTCGTAGGCGCCAAGGCGGAATTTGTGCTTGTCGAACATGCGATGACTACAGGCTCGTAGGCAGAGGGCCGTTCGATCGAGCCGGCAGCTGACGCGGCCGTAAAAGAGTCGTTGTTGGTTGCGGGCGGGAAAATGTCAGAGAGGTCATGGTAGGAGTAGTTGTCATTGTCTGCCATCGAGCGCTTCGAGCGAGGAGGTAGACGGAGGTTCTGAGGATTGCGGCGCGCGGCGTCGGAGAGTAGAGACGAGGCTAGCTAGCGTGCTAGGGGAAGAGAGAGAGAGACTGAGAATGAGAGCTTCTTAGGTCCAAGGTAGACACAAGGGTCTACAACGCGGGGACACAAAAAGTTGCTGATCAACAGAGACACACAAACTAAACCAAACGGGGCAAAAACTAACCACACTTGGACGGACGACCGAACGTCGGCACCAAGGCAACTTAGCAGCGCACGGACATGCGACAGAGGGGACGGAACAACGAGGGCAAACCTCGCTGGGGGAGCTGCGACCGAGGTATAACAGAAGAAGACGGACGAGAATCGTGGAACGTTTGATGCCATCAAGCGAAAGTAGGAGAAGAGACGGTATACCCATCAACGAGACCTTGAGGGTTAAAATGGCTCACGGCTAAAAGTAAAAGTCTGTCCTCGTATGGAATACGACATCGCATTGGCAAATGCAACTTTGGCAATGACAATGTAGCTGTTTATGGTCTCCGGCTGGGGTTTATGATCTCCGGCTGAGGCTCGTTGAATGTGAGGGGAAGTGGGGTTAGGGTTGGGTGAGCGTGACAGTTTGTCCTTGGTAGGCGTTCTTTCGTTCTCGTTCGTTCGTTCTCGTTCATCCGTTCTCGCTTTCGTCCCGTTCTCGCTCTCGCTGCTCGTCAACAACACTCACTCTACAACACATCCCTTAACAACCGTCGTCCACACTCTCCCTCGCCCCGCTCTCGCCCTCGTTATGTCTGCTTTATCGCCTCGCTCTGCCTCTCCCAAGCCCGCCTCCCTGCCCCCTCTGGAGGCGGGTGAGCCCGTCATGAGCCCGTCCCCTACCTCCGCCGCGCCTCTTGCCGCTTCCCTTCCGTCCCCTCCGTTCCCATCTGAGGTAGTGGTAACCTCGGATCCGTCAGATGCGCATCTATCTATGCACACTGCACGCCGTCCGCGTGTCGAAGTGATTGCACAACTCAGACCGCGGGCGCACGGAGCGCGTACGGAGCAATCAATTCAACCGCGGGGGAGCATATCTCATACGTGCGCCTGGACCCCCCCCGCGGAAACTATTATCGGATGCGCATCTACATCTGACGAAACTTGCTTCTTCTCTCTCTCCTCTCCTCCTCCTCTCCCTGCTCCTCTCGCTCCTCTCTCCCTGCTCCTCTCCTCTCTCTTCTCATCAGTGGACTCAATTATAGTGTTATGTTTACATACATTCGAGTATTATTGTAAACGGATCAAGGCTCAAATTTAGTTATGTGTCCCATATTCATATTCCATATCCATATTCGACGGTACGACGGTACGCCACCTTAGACCTTAGTGGGTGGATCGTTCCTTGCCCCCATCAGCGGCCAAGGTCCAAGGTGTGGAAAGAGGCTGGGGCTCGTGCCCCACCATGGGTGAACTAAGAATTAAGGCTATAACTAGTAGTAGTAGTAGTATAAACATAAAGTAAGGCGCCAAAACCAAAACTAAAACTAAGTTCTCGAGTGCACCTCAAAAATGTATGGTATATGGCATGCAGTATCATGAGGACATATCTTTCCCTGTACAAGACTGACCAAGACCGACGAAGTCTGCTTGCGGCTCATGGTACTGGCAGCAAATGGCACATGATGAAAGGTGTGAAAACGCCCCCCCAAAACCGCGTTTTTATGCGTTTGGCGTTGTTGTTGTTGGTATTTTCCGGCCCTTACCTTGCACGCATGAAAAGACAGGGGAAAATTCAGCACCACACTCTCACCAGAGTGAAAGCAGAAAGAGTTCTAGTCCGCTCGAAGGAGTGCACCGAGGCTGCCGGCTTGCATCTAGAGGGCCATGTCCATGCCCTCCTGACGTTTGTTGCAACCCATCTATGCCTACGTCTCTAGTGCCCTTGACTGCGGCAGGCTTCTACCAGCCGAGGTCACCGCCGATGACGACATCGCCACCGAGGACGGCACTTGCTGACATGTCTGGGTTGATCAAGTGTGAGACCACGGAGGCAGTCATAGGGAACTCAACGGGTGCAGTGTTTACCACACGGACAACGTTACCAGATCCTGGGGTTTGGAGAACGCAGAAGAATGGACGGTTCAGGCCATCTTCCGTGTACAGTTCGATAACCTGCTTGTTGTTGTTGGGGCCCTGAAGAAGCTCAATTCTGGCATTTAGCGGCCTGCCGTCGGTCTTTAGAAGGACCTGGACGCTGTCGACTGCCGGGTCAAACGGGTATGTGCGGAGAGCTCCACCCTGGATGGTCATGAAGGAATGGATGCAGTCCTCTGATGGCTGATCGATTTCGTCAGACTTGACCCTGGCTGCGAAAGGGAATTCCAACTGACCAATGTTGCGGATAGCCACCGTGTTTGGCCCACGGGGCGTCTCTATCACTGCGCTGAAAGGGCGCAACTGGCCATTCTCGACATAGACGCGCATTTTGCATGGCGTGTTGTCCGGCCCGTGCCAGAGCTCGATGTCGGCATCGAGGGGTCGGCCCTCTGTGCAAAGCTCGACTTCAACCTGCTCGACAACGGGTGAACGGTATGACCAGGTCCGGAGCGACCCACCCTGCACAAGGATGCTATCTGAGGCATCTGTCTTCTTTGACCGGACGATCCGGCCGCTCATGCGCGGCGAACTGGCCTGGTTTGGGTCGGTACTCACGGGCGCGTCTAACTGACCCTGCTCGGCCTGTTCGCGGAGCTGCATGAGAGGCTGCCAAAGGCGCGTCGCAGGCGCGAGCGGCGGTGCGAGCCACAGCGCGGGCGAGGCGACGAGCAGGCTGAGGTGCATCATCACGGCCCGAAGGTTTTCGGGAGACCGGCGCAGTCAAACCGCCCTTGCGCAATCAAGGGAGGGACGTCGCTCGACGATCTGGGAAACGGCACCGAAGACTGGCGTGGCCACCTCGCGCCAACCTCGCGGCCATCTCGAGGCGTGGGCGACACGCCGCCGCCGTCTGAGACCTTCGATGCGCCCACACGCCGTCGAGCCGTCCAGAGCGTGGCCCCCCCGCGTCGGCAGGGGGGCGAAGGGTGGCCTGGAGGTAGCCCACTCACTGCACTGGCCCATTGCCACTGCCGTCGAGGATCGAGGGAGGCATCCAGGCCATTACCATTAGTGAGGCACGATCATCGAATAGGGGCCTATGAGGGTTCTGGGTCGGGACATCACCAACTTCCAACTTACAAGCCTACAAGTGTCTCGTTTTAGATTACATTTCTGGTTCTATTGCGACCTACAACTATCGTTAAAACGATAGGGTCATGGAGCGCGCGCCGCCGCGCCGCCTCCCTTAGAGCCTCCCTCCACCGCCGCTGCCGCCGCCCTCGCCGCGCTAGACGACGCACTCATGGACACGCCCCTGTCGCCCAAGCGACCGCGCCAGGACGACCCACCCGATCAGGTGGCAGGTGGGCGCAAGAACCACCGCGGCACGGCCCCACAAGGACGACCCACCCGATCCCTAGCTGCGAAAAACAGCGGGTGAGGGCTAGAAAGACACTAAAACAGCTGTTTTTGGGAATCGAGAATCGAAAAAAAACAGTAAAAAACAGTGCGAAAAACAGTGGGGCCACATATACCGCAAGGGGGCCTTCCCCCCCGCGCGGAACGCCTCGGCCTCCGCTCCTCGCTCCTCCGCGTCCCGCGCCCTGCGTCCTACGCATACGACGTAGGCCGCCGCCGCCGCTGCCCCCTCTCCTCCCCTCGGCCGATGGCGAGCCGCTATCGGTGTTCACAACTTCACAACCCCAAGCCCACGCACGCGTCGCGATCCGCGCGCGTGGTGGTGTGGTGGTGGTGGCCGCGGTCCCGCGCGCACGCGCGCACGCCGCGCTCGCGCGCGCCGCGCACGGGCGGCCCCCAACCCCAGCCCCCAGCCCCGCTCTAAAAAAACAATGGCAAAAATGGAGGGCGTTTGAAAGACAGTGAAAAACACTGTTTCTGGCCTCCGAAAAAAAACACGGTTTCTGTCTTTCACAGCTAGGACCCGATCAGGTGGGCGCAAGAACCTAGATAGCGCCTGACTCACCACTGGTTGCCAAATCTGCGACACCACTGACTTTTCGGGCGCTCGACTGGCGACCTTTGCGGTCTCAGCAGCATCTTCGCAGTTTGTTGCCGCAGCACTCCAGCAACCCCGGGAGTGCGCAACGCTACCCCTTCGCCGTCTGAAGGAGCCTAGGCCCCAGACATGACCATGAATGCAAGCCGGGGCGCTCAGATGACCCGCCCGCCCGCCCCCGGGCTCTGCCGGGGTCTCTGCAGGGCCTGCAGGGACATCTTCACCTGCGTCTTCACCTGCGTCGGTGTGCGGCATCGGCCAGCGGCTCAGTGCAGGTGCGCATCTTCCCAGTTGGAAAATTTTTTTATTAGAACTCTAAGCAGGTTTACGATTCTAGTCAGGGGCCTCGAACCCCTGGACGGAAACTCGAACGCACGCACGAACAAGGCCTCCCAAGGTAGGAAGCCAAAGATCAAGACCCCCCGAGAACTTAGCACCCCTATCTTTATAACAAACGACAAAGGAGCCCTAATCATGAATTCGAACCTAGTTCTAATAGCACAAGCGCTCAACACGGCGGAACGACTAGCCTGAACGCGAGAACCTCCGCTGCGAGCCGCCCCCCATCGGCCACCGGACGGATAATCACGGACAGACCAACTCACCGATGCCTGACACCTAACACAAAGAGGACACACGCAAAGGCCGGTAGCCCGATGACATACGAGGAAGGAGGAAGTTAGGCCATCGGGGACCGGTACACACCGCCTGCCACTGGAGACTCCAACACCCAGCCCCTAGGTAGAGCACAAGGGGACGTGCCGCAAGGCAGGTGGAGGGGGGACAAGGGAAGCGGGCGAGGCTACATAGGCGGTTAGCGGGGTCGCGCGCGCGGCGAGAATAATAAGAAGTTTTTTTGTTGTACGCCACAAGTGCAATGAAAACGAATGTAGAGCTGTTGTGCTAGATGTCCTCAACGCTACACGCCTAGGAGATGACTTGGAGATACCCATGGCCGCAAACGAAACAGAATATTCGACAGACACGTCGCTCTTGATTGCTACTGTACAAGATTTGAGCATGTAGTTGTAGTAGAGTAGTGGTGGTTTGGTAGCGTTGCGTTGTAGCTAGCTAACAGCATGCTACGTGTATACTCTTCTTTACAAGCTTGATCTTTTCATTTCATCAAAGAGGCTGGATGAAGTTCACAGGAAAGTTGCCGGTGTCCCCTGCAACACGTGCCAACTGTCACTCAGCAGTTTCTCATGACGCACCGATGGGAGCGTGAAGCTGCAGTGCAGCCAATTTGGGTCCCTTGAGCGCCAGCACCGCACAATAGTGCGACAACATCAGGTTCCACTCCTCCATCTCATCCAGCCGTTCCAGGCGCTCGACACGGCCGCGTTCGGCCGAGGTCAGTGTCCTATCGTATAGTGTGAGCAGGTCATCTGCGTCAGCCGAATCCCATCCGGCTTCTTTGCAACGTCGAATTTGCGAACAAAGATCGGGACAATCCGGCAATCCCAGCAGTGGGCATCCGCGGCGACGAAGATTTTCCAGCATCATCCGTCCAAACGAATCGTCGGGGCCAATCTGTTCGTAAGCTACCATAGCAACGTCCGACGCACGAGATGCAAACCATCCTAGCAGAGCTACTGAGTCAAACGGCGGGAGATAGACGAGAACGCATTCAGCGAGTACGAGTGTGGGTTCCGACGCATCCCAGCCGGCGGCCTCAAGAGCAGAACTAACTTGATTGACGTCGCGTACGTCGGCCACCGAAAGATGATATCCAGCACCCTCTGATGCAATCCCACGCGGCCCGATAGAACTCAACCCTTCTGGAAGCGCGGCGTGCAGATTTGGACAGGCTTGGACAACAGCTACTTTGCGTGCAACCACCTCGGCCTGATCAAGCTCGATGAATCGTCGACCGCGCTTGCCGGCCGCGTTCAACGTCCAGAAGCGCGTATCAAAGCCCGCTCCAAGTGACACAATCTGGGCGTGCGACGGGCCGGCAGCCTGAAGGAACTGCTCAACAATTGATTCGAGGACTACGACTCGGATGAAATGGCCGCGGTTGATGAGTGGCCCAGGAGAGGTGCATGGCCCAGAGACAAAGTGCGCGGCAAAGGGGTCTGGGTAATAACCCGCGCGCACTGCAGCGAGCTTCCCGCGCGCAGCGACGTCCGCCGTGCCTGCCACGCCCTCGAGATGGGGCGAGGGGCGCGGCGGCGGAGTGGAAGAAGCCATGGGGCGCGCGGCGCCAAGCGCCGACGCCTCCATCGGAGCGATCCGCCGCCAGTGCCTCTCACGTCATGGCGGAGTAGACTACGCTACAACATTACTCTAGAAGGGACCTAGAAGATAAAAAGAGGGGGGGGGGCAAGGAACCCTCAGCCCCCACCCAATCTCTCCCGTGGCTCGTCACTTCCCCAAACTCCCAATCAATCAATCCCTCTGCGGAGAAAGAGAGAAAGGGAAGGGGGGGGGGGGGCGGCTGCAGCTCTCTCTCTCTCCGCGCTCTCTCTCCTCTCTCTCTCCACTCTCTCTCCTCTCCACTCTTTCGGACTGGGACCGCCTCGTGGAAGAGGTGGGACAAGAGAGATGTCTTGCGGAGAGGGAGGAACACCTTTTTACTCGTAGGGTTGTAGAGCAGTGGAAGAGTGGGGCGGGGGAAGAGGAGAGAGCGCGGGGGAAAGAAGACTTTGGCCCGCGACTCGCTCACCACCCGACGCGATGCCCCGCCTCATCGCACTCTCTCTCTTCGTCGCCGCCGCCTCGGCGATGCACGCAGCGCCTATGCCGGTGCTCCGTCTGCGCGGGGGTGTCGACAAGACACCTCCCGAGGCATACCAGGCGCTCGTCGCCACCGGCGTCCGCCAGGCTACCATGCCCACAACCAAGACAGTGATCCAGTCGCTCCTCGCGGGCGCCTTCGTCGGCCTGGGCTCCGCGCTCGCGATGACGGTGGGAGCCAATCTTCCCGGCATCAAGTCGTCGAACCCAGGGCTCCAGAAGATCCTCCTCGGCTTTTTCGGCCTGCCTTGGGCCCTTCTCATGGTGCTGCTCACCGGTGCGCAGCTGTTTACCGGCAACACTGCATCCATCACTGCCGCACTGCTGGAAGGCCAGGTCACACTTCCGCAGATGATCAAGAACCTCGTCATCGTCTACTTCGGCAACTTCGCCGGTGGTCTCACCCTCGTCTCGCTCTTCAACTTGGCTGGTCTCACCGCGCCCGGCGCGGCCAGTGTTGCGGCAGCCAAGACCTCGCTGCCCTTTGTCCAGGCCCTCACACGTGGCTTCCTCTGCAACTGGATGGTCTGCATCGCCATCTGGCAGGCCTACTGCTCGACTACAGTGGCTGGCAAGTACATTGCGGTCCTCTTCACGATCTCATCCTTTGTTGCCATGAGCTTCGAGCACTCGGTTGCCAACATGGCGATGATCCCCCTTGGCATGATCAATGGTGCCGAAGTCTCCATTAAGACATTCCTCTCTTCCAACCTGATCCCGGTAACTCTCGGAAACATCCTTGCCGGGTCCCTCCTCGTGGGCACCGCCTACCACCTCGTCTATGGTTCTGGCCTCAACTGAGCTCAGCGAGATCTCTCTTCTGCGGATACAGTCTATAATGCCCGATGTGAATGACCTTCCCCTCACCCCACACCCAAACAAGCACTGCGCTTGTTTTAGCAGCCTCCCACTAGATCTGGGGGGGCTTTCACTCGAGAGCTCTTGAATAGCATCCAAGAGTTGAGTGCTGGGCACGACGTTCTCTGCACCGACACGGAACCATCAAGACGTTGCAGTTTGAGTTGGATGCTTCCAAGGTCTTAGTGGTATCGTATACCGCAAGGACATGTACGTGGACGTGGGTAGCGTCGTTCTTTCTCATCATGGGTTTTCTTATAATAAAACGATATCACAGGGAGGCCGCAGCGCGGCCCCCTGTGGCTTGAGGAATGAGACCGCGACGCGCCGCGCATCCTGTTACTTCATTGCACGTTGAAAGATACCAAAGGGGGCCACTGAGCGCATAGGACACACTAAGAGTATCGCGTGCAAATCAAAAAAAATCTTTTAATAGTCTCGCCTCACACGCGGCATTGGATCTCATTCACGCAGCCACACCTTTCTTCGCGTGCAATTCAAACGCACACCCGGGGAGATTGCGTGGGAAACTCGCGATATAATACTACGCTGTACCGCTCGTCGAGGGGCGAGGGGATACAGCGGGAGGGCCATCCTGGCCTGGTCAAGCAAGAATGCAAAGTCGGCAGCGGTGCGCCATTGCCCGCCCATTCCCTGCACGCACCCAAGTCCGCCTGCATGCCTCACGCTCACGCGCGCGCGTCTCTCGCTGCACGGGAATGCAAGGAGACGCTTGCCTTGCACTTCACTCGGACGTCGAGGCCGTGCGCTGGGCGAAAAGCAGCGATCAGGACTCGAAGGTTGCGAAAAAGATGCAGGGCATGTGGGCGAGCAATGCAACGTGACTGCCCAGCGGCCGACGCGCGCATCGTGTGTGGGACCCGCGTGCGTGAGGCGGTGTGAAGAGAGGGCGTGCGCTTGCATGGAGGGCACGTGACTTGTCGATCCCGTTTGGGATTGGGGGAAAAGAGAAAAGACGTGTAACGAAAATTTTTGGAGTTGATTTGAAAAGAAATAATGGGGAGGACACCCCCAATGTGACTGAAATCTAGTGCTGTGAAATGCATGTAAGCCGCAAGGGCAAGGGGGGGAGGAGTAGTCACAACGGGGACGGTAGAGGTCCCGCGCCTTTGGCGGGGAGAGGGGGGGGGGTAGTAGGTAGTAGAAGTCACAAGTGTTCTCGACTTTCAGCCCGCCGCCCCCAGCTCAGCAAACCATAAACGACCCTGCACCCGAGGAGGAGCGAAAAGAGCCCCCTCCGGAGATCCGCATTAGATGAAAAAAAAACCTTTTAATATTCTTACCGCACTCGCGGCGAATGGAACCACTACCCACTACAAGTAGCACGTAGCATACTCTCTACACCCCCATTCCCCGGCCCTTCTCCCCTCGCCATCAGGCGGCTCCCCCCGTACACTACTAGGGGATTGGGGTGGAGGGCTTAGATATGGTCCGGTGGCCCGCGCCCCCCCCCGGTGATATTTCCCCCCCTTCCTCCTGTATCTCCGAGTGGGCGGCCGACTCTGTCTCGTCTTACCCTGTAAAAAGGCGCGAGACTTACCGATTTTCCGGTGGGCGGAGCTCTCGCTCGCGCCCACCCCCTTCTCCGCGCTCTCTCTCCCCTCTCCTGCGGCACGCGCGATGGCGCGCCTGCGGCAGGCCTCCAGCTGCCCTCTGGCGGCCCCTGGAGGCTCCTGGAGGCCAGCTCAGGGGGCAGAGGAGGCTGGGGCTGGGCCCTGGCCTCCCCTGCCTCTCCCTCGCTGGCGCTCCCGAGCCTCTGGGGCCCCCACGCTGCACCTGTCTGCCTGTCGACCAGGGGGGGAGGGGGGGTTGGAGCGATGGGCTGGCCACGAGGGGCCATGACGAGCGAATGGGGCGTGCCTGTC
>CM030932.1:5434295-5459295 GCA_018136815.1 Isochrysis galbana
GACCCGTGCATGGAGGAGGAGGACTAGGTAGAGGACCCCGCATGTGGGCTTCCATCGGACGAGGAGGACGACCACGACCTCTTCCTCCACCTCGAAGACGCTGTCCAAGCGGAGGACTTCGCTTCTGACGAGGAGGAGGGGGTGGGCAGGGCAACGAGACGCAAGAGAAGGAGGAGGACAAGGACAAGGAGAGGCGCTGTGCGCCGGGAGTCGCAGCCGGTGCCTCCGAGTAGGAGGAGTGAGCAGAATGGTGCCTCCGACGAGCTGGGCCAATCTCCGGGTGATCCGAGACAGGATGTGAGTGAGGGCCCTCTCCCCGCCGCCCCCCTCCTCGCCCTCCCCCCCTTCACTCGGCCTCCCCCCCCCCCCCCCTCCCCCCCGCGACCGCCCCTCGCCCTCCCGCCCCTCCCCCCCCCCTCCCCTCCCTCGCCCCCCCCTTTCCCCCTGCCCCCCGCGCGAGGTGTCTCTCCGGGGAGCGAGGGGGGGGGGGGAGGGGGGGGCAAGGGAGGCCGGAGCAAGGGCGGGCAGGCGGGCGGGGGGGGGAAGCGGAGGGGGGGGGGCGGGAAAGGCGGGGGGGGGGGGGGGGGGAAGGCGGGGAGCGGGCAGGGGGCGGGAGGGGGGGCGGGGCGGGGCGGGGGGGAGGCGAACGAACGCTCGAGAAACGCCCAGAACGCCCCATCCGCGTCTGTGACGCCACCCCTCGCTCTCCGCCCTGGCCCCTCGCCCCCCCTCTCCCCCCACTCCATCGCCCTCCTCCCTCTCGTGCCCGGCTCTCTTGCCTGCCGCTCCTCTGGACCCATGCCACCCCGCAGATGAGCAGCAACGTGCTCTCTGAGCTCGTCTAGCTAGCCTTCAACTGCCGTCAACTACCGCCGCCATTGTCGGTCTGCCTTTCCTGCCTGTACTTCGCCCGCCATTCTGCATGCCTGGCCATGGCCCGCTCCTCCCCCGCGGCCCTGTCTGTCCAACTATCTGGCTCATAGTTGTCTGATATTAATGCAACGAGATCCTGCAGCCCATCATTCCCTTCTTTCAATCGAATGCGCGCGGTGACTTGGCCCTAAGCTTGCCTGAGTTTCTATCGCCTGAGTTTCCATCCTTGAGTTCGTGTTCTCTATGTCTCTGTGCCTCGCCGCTGGCTGCCTTGGCCCTTGGGCCTTTGTCCGCTTCTGTTCCATGATTGTCCACAGTTGGAGTTCCAAGTGCGAAACGAATTTGTGACGAGCATCAGTGTGCACAACGCTCCCGTCTGGCAAACGCAACACATCAGAAGGTCTTCGGCACTCTCCCCACACGAGCCAGTTTAGCTAATAGCACCGCCTGGACACGCTGTCGTCGCCTGTGGGGCGCTGGGTTTCGGTTGTTTCCACCTTGGTCCACAGTTGTCAACCGAGACGTCCGACTTTCACGAGGACAACATACCATTGGCCGCCATTGATAGCGCCATTATGTTGATTGATCGATCTGACCCTTCTTCATCAACTCTTCAAATGCGTGGTGACCCAAGCTCGTCTTGTTTCATTGGCCTGCCTGCATATATGCAATTTGCCGCGGCGTCCTTTGCGCTGCGGCTGCCTTGGTCCTGGCGCCTCTGCGCCTGTATATTCCATCACTGCGCACAGTTGAAGCTCAAAGCGTGCGATGACCTCGCGACAAGGAATGTTCTCGTTTTGAGACCTCAAAACCTCATGGACCATTGATTGGCTTGCACTGTGTGATGCTCCCAAATGAACCTGTCTTGCCTATCGCACCGTCTCGTCCGGCGTCGCCGCGGTGCTTCTTGCGGGCCTTGGGTTGGGGCTGTTTCCACCTTGGATCGCAGTTGTCCACTGAGATGAACGACTGAACATGGAGCGACACGTCATGTGGCAAAGGACATTACCGGAAGGACTGATGACGACCACCAGACTCACTTGGTAGAGTTGAGCCTCTCTTCATATCATGCGCAGTGACTGGGCCCATGATCGCCTGGGTGTATTGGTTTGCCTGTCTGTGTGCGACTCGCCACGGCTGTCTTGGGGGGGTTTCTGCTCCATCACTGCGCGCAGTTGAGGCTCCATGGCGAGACGGAATTTGTCACCAGCACCACTGAGCAAAAAGCTATCATTCGGCGAGGACTTTGCATTGACTTGTACTGTGTGAGGCTCCCATATGAGCTTGTTCAGCTTGTCGCACCGTCTGGGCACGCTGCTATTGCTTGCGGGCTTGGCGTTGGATTCTTCCACCTTGGTTCACAGTTTGCACTGAATGTGCAACCATCCACGAGGGCAGCATTTCATGCGGCTGACGAAGGACACGACCACGCGAGTGGCTTCATGACGCCAACCAGATGCAATGTGCCAATTCTGGGCCACATCTTTCCATCAGATGCGCGGTGATTGGGCCCAAGCTCCCTTGGTTTCTCGGCCTGTCTGCTCATGCGCTACTCGCCGCGGCTGCCTTGGCGCGCCTTTTTCTTCCATCACTGCGCACAGTTGGAGGTTCAAGCGCAAGGAACTCGTTCCAACCACCTATGATTACACTGCGTCCATGCGGATACTTCGAGGAACTTGGCGTGCAGTGTATGATGCTCCCACATTTGCCAGTCTAGCTTATCGTACCATCGGCACGCCGTCACCTGCGGTGTTCGGGTTGGGGGTTGTTTTTTTCCACCTTGGTTCACAGTTGCCATCTGAGACGTGCGACTTTCACTTACCACGACACCATTGGATGGGCGAGGACGCGAGGCCACCCCAATCTGATAAGCTGCTCCAGGCCCTTTCCTCTTTGAAGTGTGCGATGGCCGGGCCGGTTCCTCGGCACAGATGCCTTGTGCCACCTGCCACGGCTGCGTTGGTCTCCGCACCCGCGTTACTGTTCCGTCACTATACACAGTTGGAGCTCCGAGCGCGAGACGTGCGATCACCAGCATGGATGAGCCCACTTCTTCCAAATGCACTCGGCATGCACCAAGTTAATGCGATCACCAGCATGGATGAGCCCACTTCTTCCACGGCATGCACCAAGTTAGTGTGATCACCAGCATTGATGAGCCCACTTCTTCCATCTTCAGTCCTCAAATGCACTCGGCATGATCCAACTTGATGCTTGCAAATGAGCCCTTCAGACTTATCGCACCGCCTCGGCATGCCGTCACTCGCGGGCTTCGAGTCGGGATACATTCCACCTCAAATGAGATGCATTCACGGGAGCACGAAAATTCGAGTGCCTAACACCACCGGCGTGGCTCACACCACAGATCACGAATATACTCGACTGGTATGGCTGTCGCTTTTTTGCTGCACGTCTATTTCGCCCCCCCCCCCCCCCCACCCTTCCTTTTCTCCACTGTACCTTGGAGCGACGTGATGGTTCGGCTTGGCTGTCACTAGCAAGGGTTAATTGCGACACTTCACCACGCTTCAAATCATGCGCTCCAGAATGGACAATGTCAGAGTGGGAGAAGTTGCGCTCGTGATCGGATTTGCCTCACTCTTCACCTTCCATGCTGCTCCTCGACACTGCCTCCATGATGTCCGGTCTCGCCGCTCTCATGCCTTCTGTTGCCCTTCTGCACAGTGACCCACGCCCTCTGCACTCACCACTGTCTACGCACAATCACATCACAGGGGGGTGGCCCCAAGCTTGGGGCCGCTCCCCGCTCTCCTAGTGGCTTGGGTGCTTAACGATACAGTTTGTGCCCAAACCACTAGGTTCCGCTGTTACACTTGCGATTGTTTCTTCGTGCATATTCTCGCGTGCCTTCTGATTTCGTCGTGCGCGCACGCGCGCGCTTGACACTTGACACTCGAGAAGATGATTAGTGCGTAGCTTACATTCGGGGGCCTGCGCCCCCCCCCTAGGGTTAGAAAGTTTTGTCATTAAACTAAGGACGATGTCCTTGAAAATCCATGAAATCTAAGGCCTTTGATGTGGCTTAGAGTGAGCTTTTGAGACATCCCACCCCCTGAAGCAAATCATCATTACCTCCCATTCAACCTACGCTCTCCCCATGACCAACTCTGCAAAGCTTGTCTTCGTTCACTTTTGCTGCCACATTCAGCATGCGGTGCTGCACTCGGACGATTTGCTCACGCGGGAGGAGTTTTTTTTTAGCCCTTTTGAGCCGTATGTTGACAAATTGGGCCGTTGGATGGCAAAATCACGCTTCGTCGTCACTTAAGGTCTCAAAGAAGGCAATCAAAGCAATATTTCATCTCCTGGGAACCATGGAACCATGGGTGGAAGAGCTTTCCAATGGGGGTATCAGCCCCCTCTTTCATGTCAAGGACAAACTGTGATTTGACCCGACGCCCCATGAAGTATGTCACAAAACTTGGTATTGCTGAGGGAATGGTGCCTTAGTGCCCTGGGAACATTAAAAGAGGATATACATGAGGTAACCAACAAGCCAACCAAGGTTTAGGCAAAACAAGCACTTTGTGCTCGCGCTCTCACCTAGCGAAGTTTGTCCTTACTTTAAGGACTCGTCCTTAAAAGCGAGGTACCTTTATCCGCCTAGCCCCTAGCAATCTTTCCCCGCCCCCATTTCCCATTTCTCCTATGTCTTGGGTAGGCGGCGGCATGGGTCCCGACTTATCTTGTGAACAATCGCGGGACTTACCTGCCGCTCGCGCCCAGCCCCTCCGCGCGCTCTTTCTCCTCTCCTGCGGCACGCGCAAATACGCTCCTGTGTAGGTAGGGCCTGACAAGAGTTGCCGGCAACTTCCCGAGCAACTTGCAACTTGCAACTTGGGGCTTGGGGGTGTGTGAGCGTGCTAGCAACTTGAGGGTCGGGTCCCGCCGCTGAGAGGCGAGTCCGAGCTAGGTGATGTAGCATCTGTTCGGCTGCCTGACTAAGAGTCAGGCGGCTCGCGAGGGGTTCGACGAGATCGACGGCAGCAACGCAGACGGGGCTACGATCCACCGCGAGAGGGCGAGGGGGTGGCACCGCGCCGTCGGTCGGGAGTGACAGGGGTAGGCCCTCCGTCAACCGGCTGAGAGCGCGCACCAACGAGGCAGGCGAGAACGCGAGGACGCTCCACTCGGATATAGGTAAGCCAACCGGTAGCGGATGCCATTCCAGAGTGGAGGCGGAGATTGACGAGGGAGGCGCTAGCCACCGGCGGACGAGGAGGGCGTCGGCCACCGTGACTCCAGAGGCTCTAGCCTCTTGAGTACGGCAGTAGTAGTCGTATGAAACGCGGCGGGTCGGTGGCGCCGGGCGCGCCCTCATCACGTCGCGAATGGCGCCCGTGAGGATCCGGCGTGCCACCATCCCTCCAAAGACCTATACATGCACTACAAACACATAACACACCTGAGAATAGGCACATTCAACCGTTTCCCGGGACGGGACCCCACCTGCCGCCTCTGCGCGCAAGATGATGAATCGTCCGTCCATATATATAGGGACGTGCCCAGCGCTAGATAACGTGTTCGACACGATACACTACCTCACGGAAATTTCGCCGGCCGACAGCCCCGGGACCAAAACGATAGCCGAGAAAGCCGTAGAAAGACTCTTCCTACTACCGAGTTCTTCACCGTCACCCGCTAGGGAGACCCTGTACCTATTGGCTTGGAGATACATACTCACCGACTTCTATCGTATACACTACGACAACATCAAATTCAACAGCGATCACGTAGTTAGAAGGATGCTCGAAAGATACACCACGTTGTGCAAAGCGGCGCTCTACGGAAACAACACGGACGCATCGAGAATAGCCAAAGCAGACATGGGCCGCCAGCCCAAGAAACGTATAGATGTCAACGAATTCCGCCCAATTTTCGAAACAAATGATGACAACGATTTAGTTCCAAGTAGTAAACTCGTAGCGGTACTAGAGCGCCTCAACATAAAACATATAATACAACAGCAAAACAACACCGGGCCCAGCGACCAGGGATAACAATAGGCAATATGCCTCCACGTGAGGAACCCGATGGCCCGATGGGGAAGGCCGAAAGGCCCGGCCCCCACACTGGGACGGACTGGGCCCGAGACAGGCGCAATACAAATGCAAGAAGCCTGCCCCTCCCCTCCCCCAAGCGCTAGGCCCAAAATAGTGTACATGGATGGCTTGACGAGGCGCAAGCTCTGGGCGGCGGTGTGGCCGATCGGGTACGTCTGGTTTGGCGCTTTGTCCTGCGTAGCGATCGGCGAAGAACTCCTGATTTGGATGTGCGTCCTTACCCTCACAGATCTCGATGCGGAGAAGGATACCGGAGAGTGCGTCTGCAGCAGTCTTCAATTCGACTCCCACCGGTTCCGGCTTGCGCCTGACGAACTAGACCTTAGAACCTCCGCGTTTCTTATGGGGATTCGCCCGACATTCACTGCTTTGATTCCCTCACGCGCGCAATCCTCCCAAAATAGACCTCCATGGGCCGGACAAGGCGGGGGAGTCACTCACCGACGCCATGGATTTTCGTGGGGTAGAGGGGGGTCGCGGGGGGGGGGGGGGTGTCTGGGGGGCAGGTAAGGGGGGTCCCTGGGGAATCCTTGGACACCCAGGAGGGATGGAAAATAGTTGTTAAAAAGCGTGAGTGACTGGCCTACAAGAGCTGCCGCGGGCCCCCTGTTTGGAGAAGCCCCCCCCCCCCCCCCGCTAGAGCTGCCGCGGGCCCCTGGAGAAACTTCCGAATTCGGGAGATGTGGCCGGGGTATGCATGGGCGCGCCCATTAGAGCCATAATCCCAAGGTGGGGGCGCGAATTCGCGGCCTCAGGCCCGATTTCACCCCCTCGCGCGGCCGATGAGCGGACTCGCGCGGCACGCCCCGAACTGTGGGCGGCGCGGCGCGCGCGCTCCTACTTCACCACCCCTCCCCCCCCCCCATCGTGGGGTGGTATGTGGGCATCGACCACACGAGAAAGGGGCGGTGAGGACGCGCGCATGCAGTCTGGGGGGCGATGATTGCCAGATCCCCTCGGGTGCGCACGAGCTTCCCAGCAGCCGGACGTTTGCAGGGCCGGAGGGCGACTTGGGCGTCGAATCGCCCCGTAGTTTTTGGATTCGTTGATGGGCTCGCATGGGGTGTCTGGGCCGGTCAAGCGAGGGGCGCCCCTTCTACCGAGTAGTAGTATTTTGTCAAGCCGCCGCCGCCACTGGCGGCCTCCAATCGCGCTACCGTCGCGCGCCGTGGCCTGGCTGAAAAAGTCCATTGCCCTCGTCTAGGGGGCGTCGGCCAGCGCCTTGAGACCCTCACCGCCCCATCGGACAGAGCGCCAGTGAGCTCTTCCATGCCTTCATCGCCAATGTTGTTGCGAGCGAGGTTGGTTGCGAGCGAGGTTGAGTACCTCCTAACATGGAACAAGCAGATGAGAGAAGAATTATTGCATCTGAAAAAGTAGGCGCTTACCACTATTTCATCCATTGCCTCCTTGGGTAAGGCCTCCGCGAGCGCCTTCACACCATCTTTGCCGATCTTGTTGTTGTAGAGGTGGAGCTCGGTGGCCCCGCGTTTTACAAATCGTGATACGCGTGGTTTGGAGCTCCGACCATAAGCGGGCCCCCTTGGAAAGGGCCTCTGCAAATGCCTTCACGGCTTCAACACAAATCGTGTTCTCGTAGAGGTAGAGCTTGGTGAGGTAATTCAAGGCCCCCTTGGAAAGGGCCTCCGCGAACGTCTTCGTGCCATCGTCGCCGTTCTTGCTATTCTAGAGGTGGAGCTCGGTGAGTTTTTTTCAAGGCCCCATTGGAGAATAGCTCGGAGATGATTTGCATGTCAACATCACAAATGTCCTTCCTAGAGAGATCAAGGGCCGTCGTTGAATCATCATCCATTATCTTCAACTTGTCTAATATGAGCGCCGTGAGGTTGTTCAAGGCCCCGTTTGACAGCGGTTCCGCGAGCGCCACACCGAGCCGCTTCGTGTCGCGCGAAATAATTCAAAGCCCACTGCGCAGATCGGCCGGCACTATGACTAAGCTAGACGAGCAAATGACGCGAGGTCGGAACAAACTCCTATGCTTCCATTGTCCAACATGCCCTCGCACTCAATAGCGACAGGTTGCGCGGGAGACGGCAAAAGATGCAATTGGAGAGAGTAAGGGCAGACTGACTCGGCACCACCTCTTTGTCGGGGCGCAAATACCGCCACAAATGGTGCATCTCCATGATCAAAGTTGAATTGGCGGATGACGCACCCTGGCACGTCGTTTGGAATATTTTGATCTCCCCCCTCCTCCTCGCTTGGTGATGGAGAAGCAGCCACTCGATGCAAGATGCTGCTCAACCTTCCATTGTAAACATCAGGCACCCCCGGAAGGCAGTAGTGTAAGCAGTCAAAAGCAGGTCGGATGCGTGATTTTTCGGGGAGACGCCCGGGGTGTGCATCAGCCCTTGCTCGAGCAACCTCGTAGGCGTCCAAGATGTGTACCCATGGAATGCGTTGGATGGCAACGGCGTCCATCATTAGATTTTTCGCCAAAACTACGAAACGCATGCTTGTTGGGTCGACGCGTCCTTTCTCCGATGCCACAAGCTCCGCCCGAGATAGGGGAGCAGTGCGCCTGCAGTACCCGCCGGCGCGAAAAGAGCCACCTTCGAAGTCGCGCGGCGATGCGGTACGGAGGAGTACGAGAGAGGCGTTTTTCAAGTCGCGATAAGCGTGGTTTAGAGCTCCAGCCACAAGCGACCACTTAAGCGCATACCTACAACGTATTATCACGCGGGAAGGAAAGGTGGTGAGCGGGATGGATGTTGTCCTTGGACGCTGGAGAAGCCACTTGATAGTATTGCGTGTAGCAAATGGGGGCGAGGAAGCATGCTCGCAACTGCTCACTGGTAAAGAATGTTGGGGCGTGTGCCGTTGCAGTACGCGTCGTGCAACGAATGTATATCGTAGCACCCATCTTCGAATTCCCATGCACCCAGATTGACGACCAACATCGTTGGTGTTGAGGAGATGGCGCGTGCAAGCGGAAGACTGAGCTGCGGAGCTCTTGGAGACGGCCTATAGTCGCGGAACGTGTCTGCGCGATTCGTGCGATCATAGCGGACCGTAACGACCGGTGAGGCGTATTCGCCTGAGAGCGGGCGTCCAGCCATGCGAGTTCGAGCAGGTCCAGCCGAGTAAATTTCACATGAAAATGTCATGAATGGATCATTCTTTATCACTCGGCCCCAATAGGTAGCTTGGGTGGCATTGAGGCCTGCAAGCAAAAGACAACAGAAAGAGACTGTCTGTTGACGAGCAGTTGAATCCCCCACGAACAGGACACGTGCAGGCAATCGTGCACTCTGGGATCGCCGCGCATGAATCCGCAGCAGTGAATCGAGGACCCTTTCTGCATCGAAGGCGTCAGTCATCTCATCCTGGCTCAGCCACCACGATACATCATACGCCTGAGGTCGTGGCGGCGGTCCAGTATGCTTCGTCGCCTGAGGCCAAGCTCCCCAAGTGTAGTTGAGCCAGTCGTAGCCAGGTCGACTCCGTGTGCACGATCCCTTCGTCTCATCATACTGCCTGACACACTGCATGTACCCGTTGCTCTCCAGCTGACGGACAACCTGTTCAGTTGTGTGCTCCCTGCGCAAGCCACTTCGCTGTCGCCAGTGTGATAGTTTGCCCGGATTCTTGTTGAGCAATCTGTACGAGAGCACTGGGCATTCCGTTGCTGACAATGACGGAGCTCCGAGTCCTGGGCTTGAGAGACAGCGCGTGGGGCTGCACCCCTGCCGATGCACGTCGTGCATTGCCCCAACAAGCGTCATGTTGACGCCCGAGGGCCGCGGGTCAATGCGACACGGGAGGGGATGGCCGCGATCATCAACACACGCCAACTTGAGCACTGAATTCGTGCCGGGCGCGTGGACGCACCCAAATTCGTAGTCATCCGCAGTATTCTTCAGCACACGCAGATTACGAGCGACATGTCCCTCGCCATTCACCGCCTTGCACATTGCGTCGAGCTGGCGTTGCAAGCCACAGGAGGGGTCGTAGCATGTGCGGAAGCCGCTGCTCGCCCCCACTACCTCATGCAGCACCAGCTCCGTCCCCGCGGCGCGCGACAGGCAGAGATCTGGCGACGATGGCTCATCGCCTCCTTTGCTGAAGAAGGTCACGGCTTCGCAGAAGGGCTGGGCAAGGCAGGCGGCCGCGCAGCGCTCATAGCTGTTGGCTGGCAGCTGACGCACACGGCAGCTCTGCGCTGCGCCTGGCTGCGCCTGCTTTGTGTCAAACGTGCTGTAGCCATCCAATCGTATCACAGCGCACTTCATTGTGAGGCGGGCGCGCGTGGAAGGAGAAGGGCGAGGGCGAGAGGGCCCTGGGGACCTCGGGGGCCCTCCTCGTGCGGCCACGACGGGATGGGACGAGTCAGCGCCGCGAGTTCACGGGAAAGATGAGAAGAAGACTGCGAGAGCGATGAGAGAGAAAGAAGAGAAGGGGGTGCGTCAGAGTTTTCTTGTTCATGCTGGTTTAACCTTAGTGCTGTGGGACACTACGTAGCCCTCATCGGCTCATCCGCAATCCGCAACGGAGCCCCTCCCCCGCGATAGGGGGCTAGGTTCGCTAGCCAACAAGATGCTCTACAAGTCCACTATTGTCAACTTGCAACTTGTCAACATGAGACATGATATGAATACGATATACCCAGACCACCCACCGCCCACCGCCAATCTGCGCATCGCGCATCCTCAACGAGACGCTGGAGGCGACGGCACCGCGCACCGCCATCGCCCGTCCATCGCGCCCGCTTCCTCCGCTCTCGCTTCGCCTGTGTCTTAGTCTTAGCCTTCGTCTTCATAGCAGGCCATGGGTCATGGGTAGACAAGACTCGACCACCGCCCTCATACATAACGACTTCGGAGTCGAACATCTGGCATCTGGCTACCGAACACCGCTTCCTCTGAGGTGCCTCTGGCCTCTGGCTTCGCCTCACTGAGAAGCAACGGCAACGGAAGCACGCCGGCGTCCGTGCCCGTGCGTCCGTGGAATCGTCCGCATCCCGCATCCCCGTTCGCTCGCCGCCAGCAGCGGGCGTTCCAAAGTGCCGCGGGCGCGCGGTGATTGACTCGGTGGGTGGGCCCCAGGATCTTTCACACCCGAGATGAGAGATTATAAGTAAGCACTACATCGACCCTACGGCCCTACGGTGGACGGTGGAGACGGTGGGCCCGTCTCCAGCAGCAGTTTTCACACTACATGGTTGGCTGCTTGATTCGTGCTACGGCGCCGTTCGTGAGCGTCGTCGTTGATTCTCTTCCTTCGTTCCGGCTCTCGACTTTGTCGTTTGTCGTGGGTCGTGGATTTGTGTTGGCATTCACTCCACACACGACATCCACACATCCACATCGCAGCCTCCTAACTCCTAACCTCTAACCTAGCCTCACCTGCGAATGCTTCACAGGATGCGGCGATAAGTCAGGGAGCTGATTTTCGCTCTCCCGCCCTCCCTTACCCATTGTGTTGCTGAGCGTTTGGCCGTTCAGGCATAAAGATTTAAGATTCCCTTTAAGGCATTCACACCACATGCCAGCCTCCTAACCTCGAACCTAGCCTCACTCCCACCCTAACACTTGGTGGGAGTGGCGCGAAAGGGCGGGATCGCCGTGCCGCTTGGCTCGGATGGCGTGAAGAGGCCGCCCGCGTTCGCAGAGGAGGTGGCGCGCGCTGCGCGACAGGCTGAACGCGCGGCCGATGGACGATGAGGTGAAAGCCCTCCACGATAGCTTGCTCGCTCCGCGCAACATCACCGCTTTCACACAAGCTGTGGATACGCTCAAGTCGCGGCTCTCGACACAGCGCTTCTGTGACAAGCTCTCCCTTGGCTCGTCCGAGGGCGAGAGCAATGGGTGGACCTTGCTCTTCAAGGCGATCATCGTTGGTCTAGATCAGAACCGCAAGTTCCGCAAGCGTGCCACAGTCGATGGCCTGAAGGCTCTTATTGATACTGCTGACCGCAGAGGTGCAGTCCTAGAGGTAGTAGCTGTGGACAAGTTCATGGTCGCGACCGCGGAACAGCTGACCCTTCACGAGGTGCTCGTAGACACAGAGGATGGAGATGGGTCGACAATCCTGAGGTCGGAGATCGCTGCGGATGTCGCCCCTATGTACCTGGCAGTGCTGAGCACACTGTGTGGTCGCTCAGACTACTTCAGGCGTTCGGGTGCACATCACGCCCAAGTTGTCGCTGAGCATCTGATCATGCTCTGCGTGAGTATGACCAAGATAAATGATGAACTCCTACAGGTCGATAGTGCCAGTGCCGCGATCAGCGCTACGCACGCTGATTTGCGTCGGTATCATACCATCAACACCGCACGCCCAGCAACGGCTGCTGCAAAGCTCCTGACACGTCTTGTCTCTCGCTTTCCATATGCCCTAAATCAAGGGTCGCTCGCAGCGCTGTTTCGCCACTTTGACCATTTTATCGAGTGGAGCATCGATCCCCGTGCCTGTCACCGGAAAGGAGATGGCTGCAACTCGCAAGCCAGCAGACCCGTCTTGTCTCAGCCCACTGGTGGCCACAAGTCGGAGAGACTTGAGGCCTCTACCTCCGATCCCTCTGTGTCCGTCGAGTCTACCTTTGATGGCAATCGACGCCGAGACGCGGACGCGGTTCAGCATGTCAAAGCGCTCCTCCCGCAGTTGCTCTCGGCAATCAACATGGCACTGCGACGACAGGCTGTCGATCGTGTTGACTTCGTGTGGCAGCAGCTCATCTCTTCAGACTCTGTGCACGTCTGGATTCATGACGTCCTGCACAACTCTGATCACCTTTTGTTGCTGCATGAAGTCGTACAGCTTTGTCGCATGTGTCTTCGTCTGGCGAAACTTAGGTGCTGTGCTTTGCCTCAAGGGTTGCTCGACGCTATCATGGCCATGGCCAACCGTGAGATGTCCGCGACTACAGCACTCCGATTGGTCGACCTTCAAGAGGGCTCCTTCATCGGCCGACTCTTGCGAGGGCCACTTGCGGGTGCCTCGGCAGCAACAGAGGGTTGGTTTGCACTATGCGCGCTGCAGCTTGTGGCAGACACCGTATTGCTGCAAGAATCTCACGTGTCTGTGCGTGGAGGAGATGCAGCAGTCTCATTCCCAGAGGAGGCACCGTCGCCCAAACGCCAACGAACCCAGCAAACGCGTGAACATACTGGTTTACGGCGTTGGCTCATGCAACACTGCTTTGGCGATGTGGATGATCACACACTTGAATTCTCATCCTCAATTGCTCCTCAACAAAGTCCATTTGTTCGCTCCGAGTGGCGTAGCCTCCTATTGCTTGCTGTCTGCCTCCGACGTGGTCTTCGCCTCTCAGCGTCAACTTGCGGGAGTGTGATGACGCGCCTCGTTGCAGTTGCTGCACAATGCTCAGAAATGCAAGAGAGGGCCGCGGCAATCTGCGCAATGCTCGCGCTGCTGGCTCTCATCGACACCATAGCCGACAGTAGACACAGCATGTTGCTGCATGAGCTTTGGCGTTCGTTGTGGGCGATGGAAATGTCAGCAATCGAGACGGAGGTAGCGAGGGGGAGCAAAGGGAGCGTGGGGCCACTAAGTGACTCGCAAGCATTGGTTTGTAGTGCAAACGAGGCGGCGATGCACGCTGACTTACGGCGTGAAGTGCTCTCCTCTTTGTTGCGTCATAGTCTCGTACACACTACAGTGACCGCCGCGGCGGCAACAGAGGCGATAGCGATCTTTTTCCGCGCAGCCGACAAGGCGCTGCATGGCACTGTGCTAGCAAACTTCGGAGAACAAAGCGAAGTCCACAAATTGCAAAGCATAACGATGATTGGGTGGATCTCTCAGTCCCGCCAAGCACTGGTGTGGAACCTGTGGGCTCGTCATCCCACCGTTCTTGAGCAGAGCCCTCGTATCTCGCTCGCCTTGGCCTTGGCACTACACCAATCTGCTCCGGCCGCAGGCGTACCACTCTTATCATCGTGGCCGCTCAGTTTGGCGCCATGCAGCCCTCTTGTATTTGGCGACGGGGATAGAGCAACTCGAGTTTCGCGCGTGTGGTACCATTGGCTAGGCCTTCGCGCCAGACTTCTGCTGGTTTCGGTTGGTCTGGGCGCAGATGTGCGTTTCTGTAGCATCATAGATGCTCACCTACCCTGCCAAGATGGCCCTGATTTGGGGTCACCAAGGAACAGGACAACTCAAGATGTGATTGCGCCCCAAGGTGAGGACCAGGAAGCTGAATGGTACTTTGAACGGATCGATGATTTGATCGAAACTGTGCATGCAGAAGTGTCTCTCGAGCAAAATCCACGGACATCCCGAAAAACCTGTCAGGTATCCAGATACCACTCGCGGGTGGCAGACGCACTCGCGCCATCAAACAGCGGCGTGTGCTTCTCGACAAATGCGCACGGCGCGATCTCCTCTTCTGGGCTCACACCCCCATCTATTGAAGCGGAGGCAGCGCTGCAGCAAGTGTCCACTCATTGCGTGCGCTCCTTGCGCCAAGATCCACCTTGTCTCCTTATTCACATGCAAGCCGTATGTATGGGCGCTCTTGTCCTCGTGCTATCCTGGCGTGAGGAGGTAGCAAACCATCCAGCGGAGAGTGAAAGCCAGCAACTACTCGCTCTTACTGTCTTCGCCTCCACTATACGAGTATTGGATAGGCTATCTGGGTCCTCCGATCCTCAAGCTGTTGCAGGAGTTCCACTGCTCGTTCGGCTACTTGTCGCTTGTCCGGGTAGAGAGGTAGTCGAATTCGTCCGCTCGGAGGTGGTGTCGCGAGTGCTAGAGCAAATTCGCATATCATTCAGCAGAAATATTGTGGATGCTGAGGCCGACGCCAATCCCAACGATGCGTTTGTAGACGACTTCCTCGACAGCAATTTGGCCGATAAAGTAGCTCTCGAAGACGTGTGTTGCTTATGGTTAAAGGCGTTGTCGGTGCTTTGTGGCGCTGATAATGCCAACGGGCGCGTTTTCGATGTGAGCGCGTTGTGTTATGAGTCGTTTGCTAACCACGGTACAACCCTATCATCGTTGCTGCACCGACCGGGCTTGGCAGAGAAGTTGCCGGGGCTATGTCTGCGCCTCGTATGTCTCCCCCATTCGGCGCTCATAGCACAGCAAATGGAGCTCATCGCTGCAATGGCTGCTGGAGACGTCTACAATCTTCGTGTAGGGCAGCATAGCCAATGCCTCGATGCATGTGAAATGCTAATGCACGACAAGTTAGCCGAACTCCAAAAGGCCCAACGGCCGTCCGTACGAGCATCCAAGATTGATGACGTCAACCATGCGACAAAGCTTCTCGCAGGTTGTTCTCGGGTTATCATCGCAGCACTTGCTTCATTCAATGCGTGCTCCCTTAGATTCGCAGCAGCTGCTGTGCGTGCTACGGTAGCATGGGAATGCCTGCAGCGGAAAGGGTGCTTGCATTATGGCGCATCCTGGCAAGCAGCCGTTCAAGCTGCTAACGTACAGGATGTGCGGCCGCACATTGCCCGTGAATTCCCCCATCTCCTTGACGTACAGAGACGACACAATTTTGGTGACTCTCTCTTGCTACAAACTTTCGTCCTTCCGCACATCTTTGAGTTGGGCCTCTCGGAGACCCTCAAGATACGGGTTACCGAGTCGTTTCATCAGCCGCTCGAAGTTCATCTGTCGACGATTCGGCACAACGTGGCGATACTCTCTCGCTGTTCTGTGGCCCGGCAGCGTAAGGTCCTCTTTGCACTTTGCTCAGAAGCCATTGCGATGAGACCTATCGAGCATGTACTTCTACCTGTACTCTATTCTAGTTGCGCCCCTGCCGGTGGTCTGCACAATCTAATGGAGCTCCATCTCCCCTGGCTCGTCGAACAATGGCTTGAGGACTCGCGCTGCATGCTCACCTTCCCGACCCGCTGGTTGCACCCGTCTTCATCCCAGCCTTTGGGCCACAGTATTGCAGCATCCTGCCCTGAAGAGCCACGTAGACAGCTACGCGAAATGCTCGAGCGGTACAGCTCGATCGTCGTGCCCTCCATCATTGTATGCGCCGCTGTTGCTGGCGTAGAGAGTCGGGCGCGCCATGAGTTGGAGCGCGCGTCCAATCTACTGCAGCGCTCTGAGAGGCAAATGCTTCAAGAATGCCTTCCACATATCATCGCAAGGTGGTTGCCAACAAAATTCCTACCGCCCAACAATCCAATGTCCCTACGCTGGTTGGTGGTGGAGGCACTTGCTATGGATCATTTGCGCAATGGTATGCACGGCTCTGGAGTCGCGACAATCGAGAGTCTGATCCGCCAATGCATGGATCATATACTCCAAGGGCTCTTCTCACTGGACACAGCAACATGGCTCCCGCATACACCCCAGAGCAAGATCGCCGACGTTCTTTTGAACTCTCTACGCTTCTTGGCGGATCAAGCTGAGCAAGGAACACTTCCTGCCGACCTGCTCTTCGCTACCAGTGGTCGCATGCTCGAGCTGCTGCTATTGCTGCATTACCGTCATACCTCAGCAGCTCGATACGGAGCACCATGCGAGTTGCACCGGCACAGTATGATTGTGCTATTGGAGTTGATAACCAGCTCGGAGGAGGTCATGCCGCCGCTGCTCGGGAGGGATGGACGAAGCCTTCGCCACCTGAATTTTGTTGCTATGTCGCGCATGATTCAGCACACCGCACTAGCACTCCTCCCCCTCGAAAGTGGTGGCACCGCGGGCACGGGCGATGTGACCTTGAGACGGTGTTGCCAAGTTTTGAAGAACGTGCTTCAGGCGGTACTTGGCGCAACCACGGACCTCTTGAGCGTGCACGGTCTCCACTACGGGGAGCATCGCGAGGCTACCGCTCAATTGGCTGACTTCCAGCGTGACCACTGCACTACGTTGATAACATCGCTCTCGAGGCACGCAGAATTCTCTCCCGATGCTGCCGACCTGCTTGATTTCGCTATTTCAAAGCTGCGCCCTGAAGCCCTATCAATGTTGCCACCTCTTCCTCCCGGAGAGCGCTTTGCGGCTCTAGCTTCAAAGTGCGAGCATTCTAGACAGCACACTCCGCTTGCGGCCATCTTCGGTGCATTTGCGCGGCTCAGCGAGGGGGAAGCTGCCGGCGCAGATCTCTCAACTCGGTTGCAGTTTTTGATCTCAAAGCTTGAAGTCACCCGGGCAGACAAGGAGCTCGCACAAGCCTTGCCACATGCAACAAGAAATCAAGGGAGGCCGACGGCTTTCAGCCCCACAACGTCCACGCCAGATGTTCGCCAGCTTGCTGATGCGGCGGTAAGGGCAGCGCAACGTTTGATCGTGCTATCGCGTTCCACGAGCTCTGCGGATTACCAAGTGTTGATTGCGCGCTGCCTGGGTGCTCTCCTACGCAATGGCCTGCCGCAGCGGTCCATGCACGCGGACGTCCCGACTGTTGCTCGAACGGAAGGGCCGATACGCTCCGATGTAGTGGACGTCGTGCCTAAGATCCTCTTGCTCTTGCATGGGTATCTCACGGATCCGGATGAACTAGCGATGCTTCTAGCCGCTGATGCACTACGCCAATCTCTTAAGTCCCGGTCGAGCGAGCTGAAGGTGGCCCTCAATGGGCTTGCCCGAGAACATCTGCTTGTGGCGAGCGAGCTAGAGGCATACGTGAAAGCGCTACCAAACAGAAACAATAGGCGCGAATACTACGCGCCTCCTTACGAGGCAGCTGTTGCTGCCATGTCAGCTGCAGACCCGCTCGCTCTACAATCCACGTGTCGGTCACAAGCAAATCTCGCCTTAAGTGACCTTAATTCAACGCTCCCAGCGTTATGGAGCGTCAAGGGCAAAACCATCGATGAATGGGCCTGCTCTCTTGCAGAGAATCTGCTACGGCACTCGAAGCACGCGCTGTTGATTCATTCTCGCCGTCTCGCTTCCCGCAAACCAGCCCTAGCTCGACTCTGTTTACTGCCTGCGTTTTTGGACCTGCTTGAAGACAAAGGTGATGATGACGACTTCGTTGCCTCTCTCGCCCGCGCACTGTCTCGTTCGTTCGACGACGCCTTGTGCACCGATCCGAGACCACCGCCCCAGGAACGGCAGGCTGCCGAGCTACAACTGCGTCTGCTCTTAGAACTTCGCGCACATAGTATGCCTCGGCCAACACGGCCGAGCTGGAGGTTCCCATCACTTTGGAGAACGGTTGACTTTAGCCGTGCGGCGCTAGCGGCGCAAGCATCAGGGGCTCCGGTGACTGCGCTACAGCTGCTAGAAATATATGCGGAAGACGAGTCCGAACTCCAACCCGAACTAATTCTACACGCTCCCGGCATAGCCACTTTACTAATGGATATTCTCTCCGGGCTTCCTGCTCCAGATGCTACTTTGGGCATGACAGCGTTGACCCTCTCGCACAATGCTGGCACAGCACAACTTCTGGCTGCGAGGAAAGACGCCCTCGATAACCTCAGCTTGATGGATGCCACCCGTCAAGTTCAGCTCTCACATAGAGGCCCGACGAGCCGTAGCTCACCGGATGTAGAGAATGCTTTCTTGAGCATGGTCACCACCTTGCGTGGGATGGGCTGCGATCATTTGTATGCTGCATACACTGGGCGACTTGATGCCAAACCGCAATCTCTTACCTTTGAATCCTTGTCGATGATTGAGGACAGCCCGGCGGTGCGGGAAGCGCGCGCTGAAGCGGCATGGCGTCTCGGCTTGTGGGACGATGAGACGCTAGATCGCAGCGACGTAGGTAATTTGACTGAGGACGGCGTCGGACTGCACGAGAGTCTTTACCGTGCCCTCTCATCATTGCAGAAGGGCCGTGCCAATGAAGCATCTCAGGTGATGAAGGCCTGTGCTTGCCAGCTGGTTGCTCAGCTTGGCCAGCTAGGAGATGAGGGAGGGAAACGTCTCGAGGAAGTCTCGTCGTCGTTGCGGCTATGTACGGAGGTCTACGAAGTAGCTTCTGCGGGGGCACAAAGCGGCCTTACTGCGGCTGTAGCGACTGCTCTCGATCTCACTTCTTTCACCTCCTCTGAAAAAATTAGCCTTGTCGGCGAGGACGGTGATCAAGATGCGTACACATGTATGGAGCCCGTTCTTGCGCTCCACTCCACGATGCTTCGATGTTGGACAGATGCTCAGAGTGTGGCTGATCGTGCACCTCTTGCGCACGTCTTGCTGCAATGGGTCGCATATGCAAGACGTTCCAATAATTACCCGATGGCCGCGGCCCGCTTGAGTGAACTGGCGGGTCTCAAACTAAGTGATGAGGATCGTGCGCGAGCCGAGTGGCAACATGCGCAACTTCTCTGGGAGGCGGATGTATTGAGCCTCCATCGCGATCGCAAGAGGGCGGAGGCCGTCGCCGCAGTATTACTTGAACAGTGCAAGGTCTCTAAACCACAATTTGTTCATCTTGGCGTTGACATTTGTTCCAAGCTTGCAGTTTGGAAAGCATCCGAGCGCAGCATATCGGAGAAGGCTTTCAACGATATCAGCAAGCTGCACAGCCATGCTGTGCTCATGTGCGAGGGCCTTCGTGTAGAGAATCCTGAAAACACGCGATCCCATGTTCATCACACTTTCGCAAACTTCTTGGAGGCACAATATCGAGCTATTCTTTCGGAGAAGAACTCGCCATGGGAGCAGCGCATCGAGCACATGTACACGGCCATGGGTACCTTGTGTCCATCGGACGCACAAACGGACAGCTTGCTTGGACAGCACGACGATAGGGCCGATGCGCCTCGCGCGATACTTCTCAACCAACTTCGAGCGCGGGAACGGTGGGTAAAAGAGCGAGGGGAGCGTATCCTTAAGCTTGCACAAAGCGCTTTCGACCAGCATGCCGCGAGCGCCCGTCTCGGCGAGACACACAACTACGCCTCGACCTTTGCGATGCTCTCTCTATGGTTTGCACATCCCGAGAGGCTGAGGAGCGCGGATGAAACCTTCCGATCAATACCCTCGCGCCAGCTGCTCCCGCTCGTTCCACAACTGGCTTGTCGGCTAGGTGGCGCCTCAACGCCGGGAGCGCGCAAATTGCAGCTAGGGTTGCGGAGTCTTTTACTTCACTTGGGCACCGAACATGTACATCAAGTGCTTCCACATTTCCTTGCACTCGCATTAGGTGACCACTTCTCGCCGCGCGAGCGTGAAGTCATTGCTGATCCATCACAAATGCAAGCTGCGCTTCAGCTACGCGATAGCATTAAACAGAATCTCCTTCGAACTAGTAAGGCTTCAGTAGTAGATGACACGCACAAGCTGTTTATGCTCTACCTCCAGATTGCATGGGTGGATGTCGATACCACTAGAGAAGTGGTAGAAAAGCATCGGGGCCGCCCGGCACCCCTGGATAAGCTCATGAGCGTGGACCTCTTGACACGGTACAGCACCTTATCTGGCAGGCAGCTCTACGAGACTATGCAGCATCGCGGCGAGCCTTCAAACGCCCCTATGCTCACTCGCGATGCCGACACAACCTGCGGCCATGCCGAGTGCGAGGTATCTGTTGAGGGCTTTTCGCCTCCCAGCCGCGATGGATCTCGCAAACGAAGCATGGCTGAGTTCAGTACAGCAGGTGGCGTCAACCTTCCTAAGATCATACAGTGTTTCGGTTCGGACGGCACGGTATACAAGCAGCTAGTCAAAGGCCGGGATGATGGCCGACAGGACGCGGCACTTCAAGAGGTGTTCTCGCTCATTAATGCCTTGCTTCATCGAGACCCGGAGACGCGCCGCCGTGCGCTCCATCTTCGGACGTACCGTATCGTGCCTCTTGCACCAACGGCGGCCTTGTTACAATGGGTGGACAACTCCATTCCGTTGATGGCATACCTGACGGGCACAAAAGGCGCACACGAGCGATATCGTCCTGGCGACTTGAAGACTGCCGATGCTAGGCGGATGATGCAAGAAGCACACAATCGAGAAGTCAAACAGCAGAAGGGCCTGCATCGAGCGCAAGCGTTCGAGCAGGTGATGGATCAGTTACGACCTGTTTTGCACTTTTTTTTTCTAGAACGATGGCCACAGCCCTCTGCGTGGTTTGAGCGTCGTCTGACCTATACTCGCTCGCTCGCAGTGAGCTCTATGGCTGGCTTCATTGTCGGGCTTGGCGACCGCCATTCCTCGAACATCTTGCTTGATAACGAGACGGCCGAGCTGATTCATATTGATTTGGGTATTGCCTTCGATCAAGGTTCTCTGCTTCGTATCCCCGAATGCGTCCCGTTTCGTCTCACAAGAGACCTAGTTGATGGACTTGGTGTCTGTGGAGTCGAAGGTCCCATGCGTGGATCGGCTGAACACACGATGCGTGTGCTACGTGCCAACGCCGAGGCGCTTCTAGCGATCTTACAATTGGTTGTCCACAACCCGCTCTACAAGTGGTCTCAAGAGGAGAAGCAAATGCAAGACCGGCAGTTAGTGGAAAATCGCTCTCGGCACGAACTCTCAGACTACACCCCTGAGGCAGAGAGGGCACTCTCTCGTGTGCAACTAAAGCTTGAAGGACGCGAGGTCGGGAGGCATGAATGCCTGAGTGTCGAGGGCCAGGTGTGGCAGCTCATCGATCAAGCCCGAGACCCTGCCAACCTTAGCCGCATGTTCGAGGGATGGGCAGCTTGGCTTTGAGCGCTTATGCATAGCGCAAGTCCCCAGACTTTACCGCGCGGCTAATTTCGTGCGGCAGTTCATTTGCTACTCTACGGTGGTTAAATACTACTTTTAACTTCTAAGGGCGTAAAATGAACAAATCAGGGTTGAGAAAATACACCAAAGTAAAGCAGTAGAAACCCCGGAAAACACCCATCTAGCACATATTTGAGCTGCCCTCTGGGCCCAAGACCCGCCCCCGGGAGCCCTTACAACCACACACGAAGTGTAACCCCAAGCAACCAAAAGCCCGGCAGCAAACAAGCCTAAATGCAAGATCTCGGAGAGCCCAAATTCAAGAGGACGCCGGGCGCGATGCGAGACCATTATTGTGCATCAGCCTGGTGTCCGGCCCGCGACGCGGCTGCGGCGGTGGGGAGCGGCGGCGCGCTCCATGGCAACCAACTATAAAGTTAGTTGACGAATATCGAGGGGAGGGGGGAGTGCCCCTGACCCCTGGTATCACTCGGACACCTGGCTCGTCAGGCATGGCGGGATTCCGGGACTGAAAAGTTGTGTCCAATTTACTAGTGGGGCTGGCTAGGATATAACAATAATTAGCTTATTTCATTCGCTCTCTATGGCACACGCGCCTGCAATCTCGATGCATGGATGACGATGGATGAAGAGTTGCAAAAGGTGGGTTGAGCGCATTTGCGCACACCACAAACGCATCCACTTATCCACCCACCCAATTCATTTGCTCTCTATTGCACACGCGCTTGCAATCTCGATGCATGGATGGCGATGGATGAAGAGTTGCAAAAGGTGAGTTAATCGCATTTGCGCACACGATGCAGCTAGCAGCAGCTCGCAATGATCCCAACTTCTGCTTACATTATTACGCTAGTGTGCTTGAACTCGCAGGTGGTGTCGATAAGGCCTAGGTGCTCGTGCACACTTGGTGCCCTCAATTCGGCCAAATGGTGGAATGCCCATATCATCAAGAGCAAGCTCAATCTTACGACACCCACGCTCTTGAACAAAGCCGGACTCACCTCGTGTTCGTCTTTTGCCAACGCGGGCAGCTGGCGATGTCTCCGCAACGCTCAGCGGCAGGGCGAGCGTGTGCAGGCTGGCGAGCCGCGCTAGCGTGTTGATCAGCGCTCCGCGACCTTCGGCCGGACTGGGAGAACGCCGCGGGGAAGATGCATTCCGCAAGCGACTCCTTAGTAAATCCAATGGATGGTGTGATTCCAAGTGCTTCAGTGGAGCACATTCCTCGCACCTTTCACTTCTGGGCTGTTACATTCTCGAAGGAATGATTGCAACGCCTTGTCCGAATCACAGCCGCAGCATGTTGGTGCCGAACAACGACCCTCATATGATGGCATCTCAAGCACCGTCGTTCAGAAGTTCAGTCAGGGGGGAGAATTGTCTCAATTGAGGAGGCCGTACATGTGGTCGGGTGAGGTGGTGATACCGCGTAGGAGGTGAGAGGTACATGCGGCTGTACCGACGCTGCGTGTATGGCACAAGCGGAGGGTGGCGCTGCTCCTGCCATTGCCGCTTGCACTACGGGCGTTCCTGTGGGCGCTGAGGATGCCACCACCATTGGTACCCGTACCACGGATCCTACATTGATCAACTCGGGTGGCGGTGTGCGTGTCGTCGGTGATGAGGCTGTCGATGAGACCAGCGGCGCCGATGGAGCTGTCATCGCTGACGCTCCTGTGACCGCTGATGATGCCTCGGCAACGGGCATCCCGGACAGCGGTTGCGCAACCACACCATCTCGACCATCTTGCAAGGGGGTTGGCGCTGGAGCACCATCACGTCGCACGCGTTTGCGCGTCACCTCGCTCGCTGTGGCGCCCTTCATGATGGCCGTGTGCATGCGCCAAGCCTCAAGAACCGACTGGGCGCGCAGCTTGCCTGGACCAGCGTACGTCTTGTAGCGCCTGCCGGTCGACGATACACGTTGCTCACACACCCACTCCGGAGGGAGATCCCCTTCCATCAAGCTCACAATTTCCTTGGAGGCCGTAAGCTTTCCTTGTGACACACTTGCAGCAGAAGGAGCCATATTCATTCTCATTTCATTGAGGCGCCCCACAATCTCCGATTTCTCTAGAATCGGGCTCGTGTCCAACTCAACCGATTGTGCAACCTGCTGAAGCTCCTCCAGGCTCATTGTCAGCAAGATGTTGGCGGGCGGAATTGTCGGAAAGGCAGCACTAGTAGGAGCACACAACGATGCCCGTTGTGCCTCCTCAATTTTGAGGGGCTGCTTCTCTTTCCGTGAGCACTTAGGACACAGCCAATCATCTTGCGGCACCGCGTCGAGGCCAGCGCAGCTAGGATGGTAAACAGCCGAGCACCCCTCACAGCAGATCAAGAACCCGCCCAGCCCACATTGGATGCAAAAGTCATCGTAGCCGTCATCCTGTTGCTCCGCCTTCTTTGCGAGAGACAAGACCTTATTCTCGCTCGAGTAGCGGAACTGACCGTAAAAGAAGTGCTGTAGCTGGCTGATGCTGACCGAGACCCCATTCGCGGTCAGGGAGCACTTGGCGCGATGAAAGTCCTTACGGTGAGCAATGATTGCAGCACCGAGCGCCGCAGCGCGAGTCACCTCAGCTTGTGGGATGCGCCGCAAGTCGTTGGCTTCCTGTAGCTCCCTCATGCGGCTGCTGGCTTCAGTCACATCCCCCCGAGCTCGGTACAGCTCCTGGAGCGCGGCCTCCTGCAGCTCCACCGCTGCCCACGTCCGCAGATACATGGCATGCTCCTGGGCGAGCAATTCCTCGAGTGAGGACGATGGCTGTGTGTCGTCACTAGAGCAAGCACCCCCTTCACCGCATCCGAACCCGGCAGCAAGAATCGAGCCCGCCGCACCTTCGCACGCCCCGATCGGCGCCCAGATCAGCATGGCTCCATCTGCGCCCGCTCCCTCTCGCTCGACTGGGTGGGCGGCCCCATCGGCCACCGGCAGGCTGTCCACTTGGTACTCTCTGCCGACACGCACGCTGCGGATGCCGTCATCGATCGGCCTGAGCGAGGGCTTGCTGACGGGCGTCGACATTCGCACCGCCTGTCTCGAGCAGGCGAGGCCGACGGCCGGGGGAAGGGAGGACGAAGAGAGAGGCTAGGGAGAGCGCGCGGCGGCGCTCGTCGGGATGCAGAGCGAGCTTCTCGGGCGAGCGAGCGAACGAGAGGGTGGGAGGGGGGGGAGGGGGGGGAGAGAGGAGGAGAGAGGGGGGAGGGGGGGAGGGAGGAGAGAGAGAGAGAGAGAGAGAGAGAGAGAGAGAGGGAGAGAGAGAGAGAGAGAGAGAGGGAGAGAGAGAGAGAGAGAGGGAGGGAGAGGGAGAGAGAGAGAGAGAGAGCACAGGCGGAGGGAGAGAAGGAGATAAACGGAGCGAGCACGTTCTAAAACTCCTCGATCAAGGTGAGAGACATCCTCTTTTTAAAAAGCCCGACGGAGGACGTAGAGGGTTTTCTTGGCACCACGGGCC
>CM030932.1:5459395-5484395 GCA_018136815.1 Isochrysis galbana
GGTCATGGTAGCCCGGTCACTCACAAGGGGGGTGCGGAGGACGGAGGGCACCATCTATAATGGGCAAACGAAGGCCTAAATGAGCTACCTATAGGTTCTGGTATGCGTATGGGAGATCTGCAAAAAAAATTGGGGGTCTTCCGGCAAAATTTTCGAAAAATACCCGATTTTGAGGCCTCTGACGGCCGTGCGGAAATAATTTCAGGCCCCTCTCCGGTATTATGTTACCGATGGCCTTCATGCGCGCCTCTCGCAGCGGAACACGAAACCATGGGCATCGGCAGCTGACCCTAACCAAAGATTCTGGATCTATACTGACGGATCGAGCATGACCACTGGCTCGACATGCGACGAGACGGAAGGGAAACGATCGGCGCCAATACCCCAAAACAGTGTATCCACTCTCTAAATTGACCACAGACCAAAGTTGGTCCTCCATCCTTTACGAGCTTTGTTCCAACCAATTAACCAATTTGGTTAAAATGATTAGGAAGAGGTCACCCCCTTTGCAAGACCAAAACAATAAGCTAATTTTTTAGAGATATCTTGGTGCGAGCCGACGAAAGCCCTGTCGCGAGATTTTGGCGCCCTGGATCGCTCCGCCGGGCGCTCTGGTGCGCTCAAATGCCAAGCCGCGGGCATGCCGCCGTCGTCGCTGCGCTGGCGATGCTGGGCGCCGGTGGAGAGGCGGCAGGAGCGACAGAGGCTGTGGCAGTGGCAGCACAGGGTGATCGCGAGTGGTCGCGGCGCACGCGGCGGCTCGCGATCGTCCAGCTCGCGGCGCAAGCGGCTGTGCTGGCGTCCACGGCCACCCTCGAGCCCGGGGCGGGGAGGGGGGGGGCTCGGCGCTTCCCTAGGCCATCGTCGGCGCGGACCTCGCCAGGAGAGAGAGTAAGGGAGCGCGACGGCACTTCATCACAACTATTGATTAGCAGCAAGTTGAGCTCACGCGCGAGATGAAGATATACAATGGCGACCATAGCAGCACCACCACAATGCTGCGTAGCAGTGCGCACCGGCCGCACAACTACCCGCAGGGCCCCGCATAGCACGTGCAAGCTATAGCAATACAAACAGGTAGCGAATGCGACTAAAGAATCTAACGCCAAACGAAAGGGCTCTAGAGCCGATCATGGCGGGTGGAGACCAGCACTAGCCTCTATCTGGGTGCGAATAATTCGTGCTGAGGAAATCGTCGACATAGTCCGCAATAACAGCTACGCTTCCTTTGCGTTTCCGTGAGACTAAAGCATTGTATTAGCGCGGACCGCGCTCCGCACGATTCGATAATCCTAAGAGAAGAAGTTCATCAAGCTCGAGTGGTGTTTGCAGAGCCCTGCATTATTCTTCAAACGCGCTGACATCATCATCTCCAAGTCATCCTCGATGGACTTCGACCACAAGAGCCTTCTCTATGTGCGCGAGTGGCCCCGTCTAAACAGCAAGGAGCCGCCTTCGCTTCCGCGCCAGGCGCGTGCTAACGCGCGAGAACGTAGCAGCAGTACCTCCGCCCACTGCAGAATTGCCACTCCGGCGCACGAAAGTCGCGCCAATTGCGCTAGCAGTGCAGCGCGGCGGAGAACGCTTAGAATGGAACGGAAGGCCACAAGGGCAGGATCCGTCTCTGTTGCCGGCCCCTCGCGAGCCGGCTCCGCGGATGTGGCCTCCGCGGACTCGCCGCTGAGACGAGACTTGGTTGCTGCGTCTGGCCGTGCTCGACGAGGCGTGTTGGGCGGAATGGTATTTCTGCGGCCGATATACGCAGCACGAAAGCCACCTGCGCGTCGGTACGGTCGAAGTAGGGGCAAGCCCGTGAGCCGTCGTACGATTCTAGTGCCCGACCAAGGATCCTCGGTGCCCCCAAGCCCATACCCCTAGATCTCATCTACCCGTGGGTCTCTATCCGCTTGGCAAGGAAGCGCCCCCGTCTGCCTGGCATTTGAGAACGTGCGGAGCCGAGTCGATGCGGCGCTCACCCTCAAAGCCGTCGGCAAGCCCGTTCATCAAGTTTGGAAGGGTAGGCATCACGACGAAGAAGCTAAGAAGGCTATACGCGAGATATTGAGCCGGGGCACGGAGCAGAGCGCGAGAAAGCTCACTCAGCAACCCGCCCACCACACGAGCCGCGACTGCGAGAGGCGGGAGCTCCGCGGGGATCGTGGCCATACCCGCCACGAAGGACGAGGCGGAATCGGCAGGCGCAGCGGGGGAATCGTGCGGAGCCCCTGCCGCAGTGGGCGACATATTGGAGGCGGGGCTCTGGGCCTCCTTGCCAAAGACGGCTTGCAAGAAGGGCGGCGGGGCGAACAGAAGAGGAAGCATCGAAAAGGAGGTACGCAAAAGGTCGTCGATGGTCTTGTTCTCAGCAATGGCTAGCAATGAGAGATAAAAGCCGGAAAGGAGGCTGCAGGGGCGAGGGGCGAACTCTGAGGGCAATACTAAAGTAGGGAGCAATGAAAGGCGCTGGGATGTGATAGAGCAAGTCGGTTGCATGCACCCAGAGGAATTTCGGGACGAGCACGCGGCGTGCGACACACAAGTGCTTACGGTCAGCAAGTGCTGAGCGAGTGAGGGCGAGGGCTGCAAGTAAAACGGTGGCACTCACAGGAAGGCGGCGTAGGTGAGCAACGGCGGCAGCATAGCCCGCACGACTTGCTTCAAGATGTTTGAGGCGGCCCGCCCAACAGTGGCGCGTGCGTACTCTGCACCTGATCGGGCGGACGCGCCGAATCGCGAGGCCCAAGTCCGTTTCGGTGAGGCAGCTTGGCGGCGGCTCGACACCGCCGCCCCGCCTCTGTCTGAGGCGCGTTGCGCGCTCTGCGCCGATGCATCTCCGTGCATGGTGCGGCTCAGCTTGTCGCCGCGTCTCTCTTTGGTGGCGCGAGAGCCAGCCTCGGGACGCGTGGTGGTCGCGGCTGCACTGGCGGAGCGAATGTACTGCGCGGCACGCGCCAGGCTGATGCCCCACAACAGACCCAGATATGTCGGGCGGCTGATGGCGATGGGTGACATCGACGATGGGCGCGAGCGGCGAGAGAGACGCCCAAGGCCTACCGGAGCAACGCAAGGGTGGTTACTGTGGGTGGCGAGCGCGAGTGGTGTGCTGTCTGACTGGCGCGCCACGCGGGCGCAGACGGCGACCGCTCACCTATAATGCTGCCGAGTGCCCCTTGCGCTGTCAGCGCCGCCATGACAGGATGAGTATTGGTTAGCCCCGCTCCAGGCCCGATCATCAGCCGCAGGAGCGACTCGTCCACAGCTCTTGAAGGAAGGCCGCCGGATCGGGCCTCGGCGCCGTCCTCGCCGGCCGCCGCCGACTCCATCTCTGATCGCCTTAGCGGCGCGCCTGTCGCCACGTCTATCACTTCCACCTCGTCGATGTTCGCCAGCCAGGTAGTGGGCGCCACGTCTCCCTCGGTGGCCACCCTCCCCGGCCGACACTCGCGACGGCTCTTCTCGGCGTCGCCGCCCCGTTCATCGGCGTCGGCGTCGCTTTGCACGCGTTCCACGTGCATTCCATCTCCAGCTTCGATTTGCCCGCTCGCCTGTTCCTCCACCGCTTTCAGCTGGCGAAGCGCCAGGGCCATGGCCACTGCCAATTGCTCGTCGCCCTCCTTCTCACCTGGCGTCAAATCCGACTCGAGCATTTGGCGGCCCTCATCAGAGGTTAGAGGCACTGGCGTGCGCTTTGACGTGCCGTCCTCCTGCAGGGATGCCAGGCGCGCGCCGATCTGCTTGAAGGCCGCATTCCTCCGCGTTTCCGACAGGCCAACGGCACTCATAGGCTCGAGGCGGCAGGCCGTCTGCATCTTCTCTTCGTCGACAAAGACTTCGACGACGCACCCCAGCTGCTTCGAAACGCTCAGCTGGTCCTCCAATAGCGCGGAGAGCCGGCGAGCCGAACTCGCCGCCTCGGCGTTTGGCGCGCGCGCCGCGTGCCGCACAAGCGCGTCGCGGAGCAAGCGGATGCGAGCCTGGGTGCCATTGGGCCACGAGTAGGCCGGGCTCCGCACACCCGGTTTGAGCCTCACAACATCGCCAGCACGCGGGACATCGGCAGCGGCAGTGACACGCTCCAGCTCGTAGAGGACGCCCCTCCATCCCGAGTACTGCGGGAAATCGATCGTGCAGTCCGCGCTCTCCACCGAGAAGTCGACAAGCTTCCCGACTGCTTGCTTTGGCAGCCCTCCCCACTCATATGCGGGCCTACGGACAGAAGGACGGACTCGCACACGGTCTCCGAGTGAAGGGTGGACGAGCCGCGCTGCTTGCGCTTGCCCAGGAGCCTCCGTACCCTCTGCGCCATCCCCCTGCTCTTCCGTCAAGCCTGGGGCTTCCCCGTCCCTCCTCTCTGCCAGCCGAGCTACTCGGTCCTCGAGAGTGTGAAGAAGGCGACGGAGCTCTCGGAGCGAAGAGGGCGAAGCAGCGCGGTCGTCGTCACTGTTGGCGGCGCCACCGCGCAGTCGGTACGCAACCTTGCCCCCGCACTCACCCACGAAGCCAGAAGACGCCGCAGCAAGCCACGCCGTAAGCCAGACGCTCAGCGGAGCCATGTGAGGAGCCCCCCCCCTCCCCTTTTCCCTTCTCCCTCCCTTTCCCTTCTCTTGCTCCCCCCCCCCCCCCCCCCCCCCCCCCTCTTCCCCCTCCCCTCTCCCTTTTCTGGTCTCTCTTCTTCTTTAAGGGAAGAGTACTAGTACTCCTTTCTCTCCCCCCCCCCGGCCGTCTTCCACCCTCTTCTCCTCCTCTCTCTCTCTTCTCTCTCTCCCTCACTTTCTCTCTCTCTCGTCTCCGCCGGCCGCCCCGTCCCCCTCTCCTCTCATGTCTATTTATAGCAATACTCCTTCTAGAGTAAAAGGAAGACCCCTTCGCCCATCGCAAAGGGGTGGCTAGCCTAGATAGTAGATAGATGGAGAAAAATTGAAGTACGGTGCGGGGTGCTGCGGCCTGCAAGTACGGCCAAATACGGATGTATTTGGCCTCCGGCCAATATTTGGCCTCCGGCCAAACACATTGCAAATACATTCGAGGCCCACCACCCATCACCCATGACCATGACCATGACGTGATTCAAATACGGTGTGCCGGTATATACAAATGCACAAATACAAATACACATTATCCCAACATCCCAACTCGTACCTTGTATTTCCCATCTACCATCTATCTAGGCCTCTGGCCGCCAAATACGAATACGGTAAATACATGTTTCCCATCTACGGTGGCTAGCGTTCAGGTTCTAGGTCGGGGGCAACCTCCGAGCGAGCATTCTGTGTTTTGCTGGGCCGGCCGAGCGAGCGTTCTGGTGTTCTGGTACGCTCCACAGACGGACCGACGGACCAGGTGCACTCTCAAAGCCCAAGGACCAAGGACCAAGGACAAGGACAAGGCAGGTTGCGAGCAAGAGCAGGAAGGAGTAAGAGGGCTGCGCTCTTTCTTTCTCCCCTGCCCCCTGCCCACTCTTCCTTTGCAATAAGCATTGGCATTGAGCATTAAGTAGCAACGAAATGTGTACGAGTACAAGGCCGGGTGGATTTGGGATGAATTGGTGATGCCTCTCCGAATGGCGACGAGTGCTAGAAATGAATCCGTATCTTGCCCTCCTATTCCGAAAAAGGATGGCCTACTACAGCCTAATCATCACCTCAGAATTCTCGGTATCACTGAGCCCACGCCTCTCCCTTGCAAGCATGGGCTTCACTGCGTATGCATGTAATCTTGGAGCATGAGCAAAGAGCTCATCGAGATCAGAGCGAGAGAGGCCAGGGCCGGGGTCGTGATTGCAGTATAGCAGAGGTATGAATTCGTCGACTGGTATCAAGTTGGCCAGATAGTTGCTTGCGAGGAACTTCTGTGCCCCGGAGTTCCATAGCACATACGCAGTCGTCTTGTAAGAGAAGGCGGGGATAACTATACCCAAACCTGCATCTGTGCAAAGAAAGCCATCCGTACTTTGGCATTTCGACCCAGATTGACCTGATCGTATGTCAGACACTCCTTCCGCAATGCTGCATCCCACTAGTCCCGTCGTATCGCTGCACATAGATGCATCACCGACGAGATTTTCGATGCTTAACTCGCGCTGCGGCCAACAGGGTTTGCGCGCAAGGTAAAGCAAGTCTGGTGGGGGCACCTTTCCCACCATGGCCAGCTTCTCCAAACGGCGGACTACATGCACGACCGCTTCGCGGGCGTTCTCGACAAACGCAGCGTCGTCCTCCACGACAACTGCAAATGGCAGCCCGAGCTGGACTACCTTCTCCCACACATGATAGTGCGAGAGTGCGCAGCCAACCTCACCCCACTTAAGGTTGCGGTTGTAGAAGCGAAAGGTGGAGGTGGGCAGTCGCCATCCGTCGTACACGCTCACGCCCGTCGGTAGCCCGCGCGAGCGGAGATCCTTCCCATCAACTGCATCGTACAGCCAGACGTCAGCAAAGCCGGCCGCCGCCACTCTCTCTAGCGCGCTCGCACGCTTGGCCGGCCGGCGGCGGAGAGAGATGAGGAAAAGAGGCAGCGCTCGACGACGCGCACGGCCAAGCAGCAAGCCGCTAGCCACGCAGAGTAGCGCCAGAGCACACAGCTCCCGCACTGAGTCGCTAGCCATCGCTCTCTTCACACGAGGCGCCGCCGAAAGTCAGCGATCGCGGGAAATCACGGAATCATCGAAATCTACTTTCTACTTGCTAGTCCCATTAGCATTATAGCTCAAGAGGGGTTTTGGAGGCCGCAATAGGGCCCCAACAGCCCCCCGCCCCAACAGTGTTGGGGCGCTGTTGAGGCTCTATTGCGGCCGTCCTGCAGTCCTGCAAAAGGAGAAAATCGCGTCTTCCTCTCAATAGCGGTCTTCTCAACAACAGTACAGCGGCCTGCGGCAGTACGCAGTACAACCCGGATGGGACAACAGGTACAAGGTCAACAGGTTTCGGGGGCCTCTTCCCATGAACAAGACATGTTGATAGGTCGCAATGGGTCCGTAACAGATCAAAATAAGACTCATTATACTTATATTATAGATGTATCAGTATGATTTATAATGTGAATATGATTGGATTCTGACTTCTGAGCTTAGTTACTAGGGAGAGGAAGGGATCTAAGATGATGTGGGAGTGGGTACGATAGCGGTACCTATAGCCACGCGCGAGGCGAGAATATTAAAAGCTTTTTTTAGCTATTAACAGGTAACAGGGCTGGCAGGCCTGTCGAACACGCGATGACTACAGGCTCATAGGCAGAGGGCCGTTCGACCGAGCCGGCAGCTGACGCGGTCGTGGAAGGATCGTTGATTGTTGCTTGCGGGAAGATGTCTGAAAGGTCATAGTAAGAGTCGGGTCTGACAATGTCTGCCATCGAGCGCTACGAGCGACGAGGTAGACTGAAGGCCGGAGGATTGTGACGCGTGGCGTCGGAGAGTAGGGACGAGGCTAGCTAGCGAGCTAGTGGAAGAGAGAGAATGAGAATGAGGGCTTCTTAGGTCCGAGGTAGACACGGGAGACTACAACACAAGGTCCCAAAAAAGGCTAAGGGCACCGAACCACACACACTAAACCAAACAGGGCGAAAACTAACCACACCTGGACGGACGGCCAAGCGTCGGCACCAGGGCAATTCAGCAGCGCGCAGACATGCGACAGAGGGGTCGGCACAACGAGGACAGACCTCGCTGGGGAGCTATGACCGATACACGGAGAGAAGACAAAAGACAGTCGCATGGAACATTTGATGACATCGAGAGAAAGTAAGAGAAGAGGCGGTATACCAATCGACGAGACCTTGAGGCTTAAAATAACCCGCAGATTAGAAGTAAAAGTCTGTCATCGTATGGACTCCACCCATTGTAGGGACTTCTGCAGGCTCCTATAATCGCGCGCTATTAGCGCCGTGTCGTCAGCGAATTGGCTTATCTTCAGGCTATACCCATTGAGGTTTACGCCGCTGATGTCTTCGTCGCCGTTGATAGCGCGGGTGAGTGCCTCCGTGGTTAGGAGAAACGTGAGCGGTGACAGCGGGCAGCCTTGCGGCATGCCGCTACCCACGGTGAACGGGTAGCTTCTCCCGCCATTGGTCTTGATGGTTCGTACCGGCCGGGCGTCTTCGCTCGTGAGCGCCTCCGCCAATGTCCGGAAGTCCTTCCCGAAATTGAGGAGTTCAAGGGCGAGGTGGTAGAACTCCCAACTCACTCTGTCGAACGCCTTCTCCGCTTCTTGTTCACACTCGCATACGCGAATCGAGCTCAAGAGGCCCTTAACCACTTCTGGCCGCCACCCTTTGCAACCGCGTAGGCTGCCGTGGACCATGAGCTTGTGGGGAGATTGAATGGATTCTGGCATCTTGATTTCCTTGCACGCCCGAATGGCGTAATTTACCGGGACGGTCTTGCCGTCGATCTGTAGTAGTAGCTTGCGAGGAAAGTTTCCGTCTAGAAAGGAGCCTTGGCCCGCCGAAACATAGAGATGCCAACGGGTCGCGTAGGCTGCCTTGGACACAAAGGTGCCTGCTCCGCCTTCGAGCTTCATTCGCTCCCGGTTTCCTTTCAGGAAGGTCAGCCCAACCTTTTCGATCTGATCGCAAAGATAAGTGCGCTCAGATTGATTTGGGCCGCTTGCGCCAGGCCGTCTGCCTCGACGACCAGGTGCGCCGCGACGTCTTGGAGGGCGTTGTAGAGAGCCTTGCGAGAAGACGAGCCTTTCTTGTTGATTCTCTCGTCTATGGATTCAACTTTCACGCGGACCGAAAGGTCGGTTTGAGCGATGCGGAGGGTGGTGATGTCGCCATAGCGTTCTTTGAATTGTTGAGCGCAGTCCTCGTTCACGGCGATATGCCATGGTCCGCGGATAGACCGGGCCCAGAAGTCCGGCTCCGGGTCGACTCCCTCGAGCTCCAAGAGGAGCTCTACGATCGCGGCATAGACCGTGGCGTCCATGAAGGTATAGTCTCCCGCTCCTGGTGGAAGGACAGCTCGTATGTTGCGTCTGACTCCGTGTACCCTTGTTCTTCATCCGAGGGTGGCTCCTGCATGGCAGGGGCGGTCGGGAGTGGTGAGACTGAGGGCGGGTCCAAGCGGGCAGTTGGCAGAGGAGTGTGGTGTGTGTCCCATGACACAACCCAGCATTTCTCCTTCTGTGTGGCCTTATGTTGCAGTGTTGGTGGGTCTGTGTGGTTGTGCGTAATGATGCAGATATTGAGTTTGTGCCCATAAGGGCCACCCGGTCTCGGGCCGCGCTGCCGAGGCAGCGCGGCCGTCCCCAGGGTGGGAGAGGCCTCTGCCATAAGGCATGCCTGGTGGTTCGGTGGTTCGTCCTGGGTGGTGCTGGTCCTTTGTCCTCTACAGCTTGTGGCCCACCATGAGGTGGGCCAGCATGGCTGCTGTGACTTGTGTGGCCGGGGCCACGGGCCGTGCGGCGCGACCGGGATCGCGCTCACCTGCTCGGCCTCTGCGGGCGGACGCGGTCGCTTCGCCAGCGACAGCTCCATGGGTGCTGGGGGGGCGCCCGCGGCGGGGGACCCGAAGGAGTGGGGAGCGGCGACGCGCTCCATGGCGACCAACTATAAAGTTAGTTGTCGAACCTGAACCTGAGATTTCCGTCTTTGTCCTTGTGCCTCCAGTCCCCGTTCCACTCTTGATGCGTGAGCGTGTGCTCCTCTGTGCCTATGCCTATGCGGTTCAACATTCTTCTTGCACTCCATCACTCCACCGGCACAACCACAGCCACTCAGCCTTCAACAATTATCGATCATTGAAGTTGCTACTTCATAAATAGGTCAAAGGGACTCCATGACCAATCAGAAGTACGGAACGAGAGCAAGGCAAGAAACGCAAAAGCGGACGTGCATCATTCTCGGAGCTAAGTGTGACATACTCTTATCATCCCCGCCCCTCTCTCCAATTCCCACCCCTGCCGACGCTTCAGTGGAGAGTCGTCTCCATTGCAGCGTAGCCGGCCTGTCAGGTTGGGAACCGCCCGAAGAAAAGACCAAGCTTCTCAGGGGCAGAAGGAACTTGGCTCACACTCGACAGCCTGCCGATGCTGCAACGATCAGTGTAGCGATGTTACACCAGATGTCAACAACTGGTAGGCAACCAGGATTTGTGATGAAGCGGTCTCGTGGTCTTGAAACTGTAGAGCATTGACTGCAGATTGGCACCTACGACCATTGAGAGCGATTGGCGTGCGGGTGGGAAACCAGTTCACATTGCCTCAATGAGGCGAACAAGGACTCCGAGGATCAACTCGACTCCATTCAGATCCTCGTTCCACAACAGCTCAAAATGATGACGTGCAAGCGCCAAAAATCTGAATTGTGGACTTATGGTAAATCTCAAGATGAAAAACACCCTACCGCGGGCTGTGGCAGCATGCCCCACGATCGCATGATCGCAGACGGCGGCCTCACCTGCCCATAGCATCCCTCATCTGCGCAACTGTAGGCTTGTATGTGTTGTGCCGTGTGGGCATAACCATGTTGACCGGCATCCTTGCCGGAGACGTCGGGAGGGCGTTGGGTGGCAAAGGCGGAGGTGCGACGGTTGGGTCGAGCCATTCACCGGCTGATGGCGGAGGCGGTGGGAAGACTGGAGCGGAGGGGGTTGTGGGAGACTGGACTACGGGCGCCTCAGGCAAAGACAGGTAGGAGGGTGGAGCGACTCCTTCGCCAGGATTGCCGCTAGGATCAGGCTGCGATACATTGGGCAACGAGGAGAGCGAAGATGAGGGGAACTCATCTGCGTCATCATTCATCCCCGGCAGAGGCTCAGCCTCCCGAGGGGGAGCCGGAGGACGACGCTCTTTGGTCGCCTTAGCAATCTCAACAAAACGAACCTGCGAGCGGAAAAGGAGCACAGCGAATGAGGGAAGGCCGACCACACAGTTCGGAAGACGAAGAGATAGCACAGTCGAAATAGCGTTGCGCGAGAGGATATGCAGGCAGTTGTGCGCCGGTGTCATGACAAACAGCGTGTTGCGGCCGGAGCTGGAGGTCATCACCTTAGCATACTTTATCTTCTCGGCCAGATCCGGGGGCAGCTCACCGAATTGCTTGCAGCACTCCAGCACCTGTAACAAGACGTGAACCAAGCGTGACGAGGTCATGCTGAGCACGCGAAAGCACATGCTGTGCCAGGACATCACAAACGAATTCGCGCCAGGTGCACAGCACTCACATTAGCAGCAACGAGGAACGCCTTGGCCGTCTTCAGATCCGAGTGGCCAGCGCGATCGGCGTCATCCGCTCGCTTGAAGAGATCCTGCCCAAAGTTCTCGACTTGGATGCTTGCGTCCTCTAGGTCACCCAATATAGCCTTTTCAGCCTCGAGCTCGTCCATCAAGTTTATGATAAAGCTCATGTCCGCCTTAGGAATGGACGGGCGCAAACTCATAGCTTCCTGTTGACGTCGAAGGACAGGGGTGAATCAAAAGGTGTGCTTGTGCTGCTGCCATGACTCTCCTCGTCCGCCTGCAATGCCTCATTCCCTCCCCAGGACACAGAGCCCTCCCCAGCGCACCCGTGAATCTCCTCAGACCCGTCCGTGCCTTTTCGTCCTTCGCAGCCCCGATGCTCCTCTCTATCCCACACAGAGCCCTCTCCAACCCCCATCTAAAGCAGACAGAACAAGAGCTTTCCTGGCACGACCGTAGCCCTCGGCAGTTCTTCCAACTCATTCTCATCCGACAGGTACCTCATACAGAGTCCCGATCCCCAGCGCTCTCCAACCGATGCAGGACCCCCCCTCCCCCTTCTCCCCCCTTCCTCCCTCCGCTCCCTCACCTGCACCGCATAGAGCCGGCAGTGGTAAGCGACGAGCGGATCTCTCGTTGCGAGCTCAGCGCCACGCTCGAGGTAGGGCTTGATTTTCTTGAGCGAGTCGGGCGGCGGGATCATTGGGAGGTTACGGATGTCGGTAGGGGGAGGGCGAGGCCGCGCCAAGGGCCAAATGGGAGGAAGGGAGGGGGGAAGAGAGGGAGAGAGGCAGAAGGGGGGAGGGGGGGGGGGGGGGGGCGCGGGAGGGCGCGAGAAGGGAGGGAGAGGAGGGAGGGAGCGCTCCAAAACTAAAGGTATTGCTGCTGACCCTTTAAACAAGTCTAGCTAGATATATGAAGAATGGGGAGAGAAGCGCCTCTCTAGAGTCCTTTAAGTCTATGAGAAAGTGGGACCTTTCGAAGTGGAGAGAGAGAAGAGAGAGAGTGGTACAATTATAGAGAGAGAGGTGCAAATCCAGTGAAGAGAGAGAGAGAGTGGCTGACGGGGGGGGGGGGGGGGGGGCTCTCATCTCTCTCTCCTCGATCGAGACGATGAACAAACGAAGAACAGAGGATTCCACCAGAGAAAAGGATCACTATAAATAGGGGGTGGTGTGTGTCCACACACACATTCTGTGTAAAAGTACAAGTCCACGCGAGAACTACCTGCGAAGATCCATCTGAAAGCACACGTAAATAGGCGTCATTTGCCCATGGACTGTACACGACCGGAAACCCTTCCGCCACGCCCCCGGTGCCCTCCCCCCCCCCCCCCCAGATTAGCGAGGACATTGTAAAAGAAGTAAAGGTATATTTCTCGAGCCCCTTCGGTACGAGCGGTTGGTTGGGCACTTTCTCAAGTGCCTTCTCGTCGCTCGCACCTGCCGCCGCCTCCTTCTCCTCCTCCTCCTCCACCACCCTCCCACGCTTCCGGGATGCATCCACACTAGTCGCATCGACCAAAACACGCGAGGAGCGCGCCCGGTAGCGGTGGCGGAAGTTGGGAACTCGAGCGCATCTCGGTACGTCAACGTAGACGCGGTTTCTGCGCCAAGGCCGATATTCGACAAGGTGTGCGAGGGTAGAGAGGGCAATTGGCTCGGCCACAAGGGCAGCATATCTTGATTTGACGTTATGCGCTGTCACTGTCACTAGTTGAAGTGGATGAACATGCCGCCAGCCCGGTAGCGGTGCCTAGTTAGCCGTAAGGCTAAGGTTGTGAATATACTAGATACTAGCCTACTATCTAGATATCAGGCTATCTACCTCCAAGTCGCAAATCGCACAATCTACCTCAATGCTAATAGTGCCCAAGCCTGTCGCATTCGCGAATCGACACTCGACACTCGTTAGGCTTCGCTCTTCTCTTCGTCGTTCGACATTTATCGTTATAATTCTCTCGTTCTCATTCTCGGTCAAAAGCTTCGCTTGGACGCATAGGATCTTGGGTTGTGGAACGCCCTCTCTCTTTCCCTCGAAGAGAAGGGAAGTTTCGCCACCTTTCTTCCCCACCTATCTTCCCCGCGTTTCTCTTTCTATCTACTTTAGTGATTGCAATCAGGTTAAATTTGCAATCTCTTCGCATCTCCCCCTTAGGCACACCGCACTTCTCTCGTCTTATTCGGTAAGTCTTTTGGAATCCTGTGCGGCAGGATTGCCCCTCGTTTCCGTTATGGTGCGATTCCCCTTCCAGACAGGATCGCCGACAGATCGCCTTCTGATCGTCGTCCGTCGTCGTCTGGCCGGAGTGTTTGGGTTTGATTTTATTTAGTCGAGTTACGTGTTCAAAGTCGCGGGGCGAGAGTCGGAGTGTTTCCTGGAAGTCTCCGTCCGTCGTCCTGTCGTCAGTCGTCATCCGTTGACGGATCCGAGGTTACCGCTGCCTCGGATGGGAACGGAGGGAACGGAAGGGAAGCGGCGAGAGGCGCGGCGGAAGTTGGGCAGTGGCCAATGACGGGCTGGACCACCTCCACCTCCTCAGCAGAGAAAGGCGGGAGGACGGGCTTGGGCGAGGGCGAGCGCGACGACGGAGCGGACATGGCTGGGCGGATCGAGATGGATAGGCTGGGGCTGAGGGATTGGAGAGGTTTGGTATTGAGGTAGTGTTGAGAACGAGGGACGAGAACGGGAACGAGAACGACAACGAGAGCCTACGCGCGCGAGATCCTACGCGCCATCGGCGTCCCGCTCGAGGGGCCCACCCTCGTCGGAACTGACAACCTCGCCAACATGCGCGTCGGCTCGCTGCGATCGGCCCCTTCTCGCGCGCGCCACTTCATGCGCCGATACCACACGCTCCTCCAGCGCGTTGCCGCCGGCGAAGTCGCCCTCCGCCACGTCGGCACAGAACACATGGCGGCCGATTTTCTGACAAAATGGCTCCCCAAGCGCAAGCTCGACGCTTGCGTCCGTTACGCCACCAACGCCTGGGCCCATGCCTCCGCCTGAATCATTCGGCCCCGCCTCCCCTCTCCCCGCCTTCTGCGATGCGCGCGCCGCCCCGACATCGGCTCTCGCATCGGGGGGGGTGTTGCGGGTAAAGGGGGGACCTTGTACACTTTCCCCCGTACGTTCCGTTTTTAGGTCTTCCCGCGCGACTCCCTCTCCGTCGCCGCGCCCCAGTCCCCTTCTTCCCGTATCGTCCCGTATCGGCCCGCCCCCCCTTCTCCTCTCCTCTCCCGGGCTCCCCGCGGAAGCCCTCTTACCCCTCTCCCCTCCCATCTCTCCCCGAGTGCTTCCTTGAGTTCCCGACCCCCTTTTGTCTATCTCTTTCCCGCGCGATTCCCTTCCCCCCCGCGCGTGACGTTTTCTCTCGGTGTCTTGACTACGCTCCGCGCTATCGCTCGAGCGCCCTCCGTCCCCCCTCGTCCGTCCCTCGTTCCCGTTCTCGTGTCGCTGTGCCCCGTGATGGCTGAGAGTGCGCCCATGTCTTCGGCCCCGTCCCTGCACGCTTCCCCGGCTCCCCACTGTTCACCCCCCACGCTCCAGGTGAGCCATACTTCTCATGTTACAGCTCAGCCTCCTCTCACACCCAGCCGCACCACAGCCACAGTTCCACACGATCCACCACAGTACTGAAAAATGAAAAACTCCCTGGCCACCGGCGCGAAAAAAAAAACACCGCATTATCTACACTCTCGTACTCGCCACGATGAAACAATTGGCTTCTGAAACTTTGCAGACGCTCTTATGATAGCATGAGAAACCTCTCCATGCATTCACATCGACTTTTGGGTGCAATTGTGAAAACTCGATTTTTTTCGTCCCCACCTCAGGTCATCTCTAACAACTCTATCTAATCTCACCTATCACCTATGGTAAGTAACTTTTGAGAGAAGTTACGTGTTTAACTTGTAACTTTTAGTTGAACTTCCAAAGGCGTGTGATGTGCCTCCATTATTAACATATGACTCACCGACGAATTGTGAGCGGCGAATACACTTTGCGGATCGTGACCCAATGTCCAATGTCCAGATGTCCAGCAGCATGTGTAATGTGTAATGTGTCGTTTCTGCCACAACGGAATACGGAATAAGAGGACTCCGCCCATTTGGGGCTATGTCCGATAAAGCTCTCAGACATCTTTGAAACAATTCACAAGGTCACACGCTACACATCCGCGAGAGCAAAGTCCACACCGGAACAGATGATCTACAGGGACTCTTCATGCACTCATACACGCCATAGAAGCCCCGCGAATCAAACCCCCGCTCGCTAAACATCCTATGTCCATTGGCGTGGAGATACATTATAACCGACTTCCATAGAATCCACTACGATAGCATAACCGTCTCAGCTCACTTGGATTTCACCCGAAACTTTCGGCTTGTTGCCCTCCACCATTCCACTTAATCATAGGCCACTAGCACCTAGTAGCAGCAACCGCACTCGGCTTTATAGCATACAAAGCATCATCATCACGTCACGGTCGTCTACATGTCGAGAAGTTTCTCCCCTGGTGAAAGATTGTGACAGCACACAAGCTCCTGCTTTCAATTACGCACCCGAGTACCTCCGTGCAGGTTAATATCTAAAGCCCCAACGATCCAAATATGGTTAAGGTGTTCCAGTACATGATGGATCAGGAGAATTACCAGGCGGTGTACGTTGCAACTTTTGCCCAAGACAGCCGGTGTGGGTGTAAAAGATATCGTTAAGTCTATGCTGAGCCGCTTGAGTGCATTCCACATAGTCTCGAATGGTGTCCTGAGTCTGTCAAGTGTCCCTCATGAAATGCTACGCCCACCTGTGACCACCAAGTCCCTGGCCTCAAGCTCGACAGCTGCTGCTGCGCACGGCAACGAGTCCATGTCCTGGAACAGATCAAACACAGGCACCCCGTCGATGGATGGATTCTTGCACCACGCCAGCAAGGTCTTGTAGTTGAGCCCACATCGCAGCAAGTAGGCGCCGTACCCATCTTGGTGGATGTAGCGGTCCAACCACGTGCATCGTTCTGCCAGGCCTTCGAATGGCGATGCACTCGCGTGCACCTACGAGGCAAAAAAGAATTATGGGTAAAGCTGCAGCACACGGCAGAGGCTTTGTCATAAATGAATCATGGCGGGCGGATGCCCAGTCCTCGCGCATGTGTGGAGTCCAGTGTCTCCCACAAGGAGTGACGTTGCACATACCGCATTGTCATCAAGGCTCGGCTCTTGCGCAATGCCCAACTCGCGCCAGTGAGCAAATATGGTCCCACGAAGTGAGTCGGCAGGCGCCGAGGCCGGATCCGTTGCGCCGAGGATGTCAGCCCGGAACTGCGCCCAGCTCAGCTTTCTCGCGTCGAACCGGACCACAAACCACTTGAGGCAGCCTCCCGGCGTGACAAACCTCCTTCTCATCCTCGGCCAGAACCCATTGACAATGAAGATGTCGCTCCCTCCGTCGAGGTCGAGCCGTCCAACATAGAAGCCGGAACCGAGATGTGCCACCTGATCCCTCCACACCGCGATGTCCCAGCGCGCGCTCAGCTGCTCCTCGCTCCACCCAAATCTCGAGAGGGCCTCTGAGGCCGAGAGCACTTCTCCCCTCTCAAGGGCATCCGCCCACCTCAGGCCGAACTTGGCGGCAAAGAGCGCGGTTGGAAACTGGAGCGCGCGCGGCGAGAGCACGCTCGCCTTGCTCGAGATGCTGAGGTAGTGTCGCTCCACCAGAGCCTTCCTCTCGATCTCTTCGCTCTTCACCTCTCCCGACTCCACTATCGTTAAACCTCCTCTGCAGAGTCGCTCCGAGACGAGTGCGATGACTGCGGGCGTACAGGCGCGTGGCTTGATAAAGACTAGAGCAAGGTTGTCCGACTCCGGCTCCGCAGAACGAGAGCACGAGAACAGAGACCAGTCGAGAGCAGAGAGGCCGCACGACCACTCGGCGCCCATCGCGTTCTCCTCGCCTTCTCTGGGGCCGGCCGCTCTCTCCTTCTCATCTCTCACGTATTCTTCCCAAAGATTCCCCTAAACACGCGATGGCGGACAGCTCTTGGCTCTACACTCGCCCCCCCCCCCCCCCCATTCTTTTTTTGAGGACGATTTTTCGTAGAGCTCTACGCTATCATGACACGCCAAGCAATCATCATGGGATGGGGAGCGGAGAATCGTGGAATCATCCTGTCTGAATGTGCGTTTTGTTGTAGAGCGATCATCTGTCATCCGTAGACTCGAGGCAGTTCATGTTGTCTGGTTACTCCTTTTCAGCCGAAGCTAACAATAATACCGATAAGTTTCTCCTACGACACCCGCTGGCAAGACAAAAGCGTCTAATGTCTAATTCGGGACTTTGTTTGACCTCAGACCTCGACCTCGCGATCAAAGATCAAACCTCAAACCGCGATCAAACCAATTTGGCAAACCGGTTTACTTTGACCTTTGACCTCGCACGGGGGCGGGAAAGGGCCCTCTGGCGCTGTGTTGCCGCGTGCCTTGCCGTTGCCGTTGTGGCTGCATTTGCTAGTTTTAACTTAACTCTACATGGCAGCACATGGCACATGGCGCTACTACCACTGCACCACGCCAAACCGCAAACCGCAAAATTCAAATGTGCACACACTCGCCCGACACATCTACGAGTTCACCAGAGGCGCAAGGACACCATCATCTTGTTGCAATTCTAGGCGATCCTGCCCCGCCCACGTTGTCAACAAGCCGTCGCTCTCCACTTTTTGAATCGGCTGCGAAGCGCGCTGGAGGCTGCTTGGAGTGTGACCTCGAGATGCTGTCCGCTCACGGGTTGCCCGCACGCATCGACCGGTGTGTAAGAACCCGGCAAAATCTGGCCAGTGGCATGGTCCATTTCCGGGGGGCCGTACTCGACAGTCGCCGTAACCACGCTAGGTCGGGATGCAGCCCACTGTGCGTCCCAAACATCCTCCCACCACTCGTAGAACCGTTGCGCAGCACGCGTCGTCAACGCATTCGGAAGCACGCTTATCACCTGTGGTGCTTGCGGCGTGCCGATACGCGCGTGCAAATGCTCGACACAGGGAGCCACCTTCTGTCGTAGTAACATCACTTCCAAGGGAGTGTCGAGCATCCGTTCGGTCTTGATGACCCAGTGGGAGAAATCTGAGGTGAGACGGAGGTCTGGCAGGACGTCGAGCACGCGCGCAGTGGTAAAAGGGCAGCACAATATCCGACCTCGATGTGTTTCATGTGAAATTGGGGGCAGAGCATAACCGATCCGGCTAGAAAGCGAGAGCGCACGAGTGAGGTATTCGATAGAATCGATCTCGCCCCAAGCATCTGAGCCCGAGTGGGCATTGATGCGCTCGATGGGTGAGTCGCTTCCGGCGCCCTTGTGCAACTCGCCAATCTGTGAGAGATCAGGAGAGTGCTCTTCGTGAGCGGCATTAGGGAGTTGGTGGCGCATGCGTGCGCTTCACCTGCTCCAGCTCTTCCCTGAAAGCACGGAGGTGTTGCTCAGGCGTCTTGGCAAGCTGCTCGTCTGCAGGGCCCTCGTAGTCTGCCCACGAAGAGTAGGCTGAGAGGACGACGGAAAGGCCCTCACGTCGTGCCAAGTCAAGCACGTGAGCCCTCTCCTCCACGCTTTTGCCCAGGTCACGCAGGGAGGCCTCGATCCCCTCGAATCCTGCTACACGCACCGCAGCGAGCGTCGCCTCTGGAGCGGAGCGCAGCTGCCCCAGCCCCCACGCGGAGCGGATGAGGCGCAGCCGCATCACAGGCGAGTTGGATGTGCACGCTGGGCGCGCGCGTGGGCACGGAAGAGGGCCGGTGGGGAAGGAGGGTCAGCCCTCGAACACGCTGAGAGCGGCGCGCGGAGAGGACCGGACCGTCCCTACAGGACGGGTCGTCCGTCCATACACCATATACTTCTCTACTTTCAAGGGATTTTACAACGGCGCAGTATTGCTAAGCAGTAAGCTCTCAACACCAAGGTCGCAATAGAGCGACTCAACAAGTCGCGCTGTGGAGACGCCTATTGAGAGCGTCCCACTAACTAAAAAAAGCATCTGAAGTTTCTGGGCTGCACACCGAGTCGCTCGGTAACTGATACCGTTCCGCCGCCAACGCCCTTATGTCTTAATAAGTTCCCTTCCCTCCACCTCCCACCTCCCACCTCCACCCTTTCCCCCCTTCATTCCTTGCGAGGTGGGAGCCGTCGGCGCGTGCTCCATCTCTAAAACTATAACAATGGTTTGTGGGCCACAGGCAACTCAGTGCCCTGCCTTGGGCCCTCTTTCAATACTTGACTCCCTCTCCCTCTCCCTCTCCCACTCCCTCTTCCACAACTACAACCAACCCTGCTAGCAACGCAAACCGTGCGGAACGCTACACGCTAGACGCTACGTCATTCGGCTTCAGAACGAGCCCAAGCCGCGGCCATGATTGATGATTGCACGTGCCTGATGAGGCGCTCTGATGCCCCGCACTTCAGCCCCCAGGCTCTGCCAGGCTCTCTGCAGGCTGCAGGCTGCAGGGCCTACGGCCTACGGAGACATCTTCACCCACGCCTTCACCTGCGTCTGCGTGTAGCATCGACCAGCGGCTCAGTGCAAGGGCTCATATTCCGCAGTTGCAGTTGCATAATTTTTAATTTTCTTTTATTCTTGGGGCCCACCAATATCGTTGACACAAGCAGCGCTCTCACTTCTCACTTCGCGTCCCAGCGGGTGTGTGAGAGAGGCCCCAATCGACGGGATTTGTGGGGGGCGCCCGAGGGGTAGGTGGCAGTGACATCCCTTGCCCCTACGCAGGAGCTCCTATGCCTTGGTGGTTGGTGGGCCTCAGCCTTAGCGGCGGACATTGTACATTGTGGCCGAGCTTGCCCGGCGCGTGGGCGCGCTCACGCCCCTTGCATTCCCGCTAGACTATCAACCCCCCCCCCCCCCCCACTCCCCTCCCGCGGCCACCCGCCTACCACCGCAAGGCACTCCGTGCAATGCCATTTTTGGTAATGTAGTGATAAGGATCCATGGTGGAGTAGAATAACAAAGTAACCCGCCGCTCACGTACTCATTCCGCAATATGGAAGCTGCAAGACTGGCTCATGAATGCACATTCACTGCATACAGCCTGAGGAGTCACCCAATACAGCCTGCAAGTAAATCCATTTCATGGGCTAGCTCGGCTGCAAGTTGTCGGCGAGCAACCTCTGTGGGATCAATAGAAGGACTGCCCCATTCCTCTTTACGCTTCAACTCCTCCTTGCCCTCCACAAGCTCCGAGAATTCCCGTTCCAATCGCGCCACAATGCTCTCCAGAGTCAGTGGAATTCTCTCATCGGCGCGTCGAATGGCTTCGGCGTCGGCTTTGGCGGCATCGGCTGCCCTCTGTTCCAATTCGTCGTATGCAGACTTAGCCTGCTGTGTGGCTGCCTCAAGCTTTTCTCGTAGATCTCCAGCCCTGGCCGCCATAGTCTCTGTTTCGACTTCAGCCTTCAAGAGCAGTCGACGATTCTCGGCCATTAGCTCTTCAATGGATTTTTGCTGCGCCAACTCGTACTCTGCCCGTTGTTCCGCCGTCAGACCACCTGCACTCCCCTGCAGTTGCGCCAGCTGCATGCGCAGCGAAACCACCTCGCGGTCAACCTCCTTGGCGTGGCGCAAAAAGGTCTGCGCCAGCTCGTCGTCTCGTGCTGTCCGTCGCGTGAGCTCAGCGAACGTCAGACGCTGCTCGAGTGGCACGCCGGGGTGGGGCAGCTGGGAGAAAATGAGTGCCTCAAAAGTGTCGCGTAGCGCACTTAGCGTGGGCTGGAAGGTGACCGAGTGCTCAGAGACGCTGTTGAGAAGCGCAAGTGCCTCAACTGCTGCGGCAGTACGATCCCCCTCCAAGCGCGACCGCTCGCGCACCGCCATCGCCGCCGTCTCGAGCGCCATTGGGCTCACAAGCGGTAGCTGCTCCGCCATCGCCATCGAGAAAAAGGCCGTTACCTCGTCGGACGTGTTGAGAGTGGAAAAGGTCTCTCCGTGAATTCCACCCTATATCTACCCTAGGAAATTGTAAATTCTGTAAAAGTCAGTCATTACAAAGCGTCATGCCAACAAGTACAGAGTGGTGAGTGATGGCAGCGACAAGGGGAGGCTAACGAACGCTGCACATGCTCAGCGTTCGTTAGGACCTGGGAGTGGTGGTGGTGGTCACGCATCGCCTTATCGCTCACAGGGCGCGGGGCGCAGAGCTCTTGCGCTCTTGCTCAAAGTCAAAGGTCAAAGGTGGCCAGCGGGAACTGGATCTGGCCTGGGCGTGTTGTACGCCGAGCGCTGTCGCCCGTCGTTTGGCAATGTTCCGCTGCTCTAAGCTTTGGGGATTGCGGACGTCCTCGATCACCTTCGGTGGTCGGTGGCCAGTGGGAACTGGCCTGGGCGTATTGTACATTGTATACATTGTACATTGTACGCCGAGTGCTGTCGCCCGTCGTTTGGCAATGCTCCGCTGCTCTAAGCTTTGCGGACGTCCTCGAGGATGGCGAGTCGCTCCTCCGCAATAGCATCGTGGGCAGCCTTGGTGTAGACTCCCTTGGACCCTGAGGGTGGCACCACAGGCACCCTGGCGGCCCTTGGAGCCATCGGCGCCGGCGCGTGCGCGCTGCGAAACGTTGTCCGTCACGAAGCTCTATCTAGCGTCTAGAGCTAGAAGTAGTACTTGTAGATGGTGGATGGACGATTTATTTTCGTCAGCACGTTTGCTATCTACAGTAAAGTACTTCTTCTACTCCTATCTCTGGGCTTCTCTTCTCCCACCAGCGTGTTGGTCCTTCCGATGGCGACTTCGTCTTTCTCCTCCCTCCGATGGGAACGCTTCCGCTGGTTCGAGGCCACGCGCCAGCACGGAGTAGTGAGCGACGGCTGCTGTATCGCTCTACAGGGCGGTACTGGCCTCGTGCTCTCGATCCGCGAAACTGGCGGAGCTGGGGAGAGCCTGCAGCTCCTGGACGAGCATCTACAGCTAATTGGAGAGATACAAACTGGTCACACGCGGCTCCTTCAGCTCTCCCAGGCGGTAAGATTGGGTGGGAAGCTGAAGGCGAAGGCCAATAAACAGCACAAGCACCTCACGCAACCTCCACGCACGCTGATCGACGAGGAGCCCCTTGTGACCATCGGTATTGAATTACAACACGATGGCACCTCCACCACCACAGTACGCCGCTGGGAGCCTCCCACCGCGGCAGGCGCAGCTTGGCGGTGTACACTCCACAAGAGGATATTCCCGCCGGGGGGTGGGGATCACGGCCTCGTCGCTGCGCGTGATCCCGTGTCACCGGAACCCTTGGTGACTGCAGTAGCGGTCGCCTGTGGCGGGGCGCTTATCGCAGTCGGCTGTTCGGATGCCAGTGTGTGGCTTTTGCGTGCAAACGATTCGGGGGAGCAGCACAGCCTGTTCGATGGAAGCTCGGGGTTCCTTCGCCTTGGAAACGTGCCGCCACCGAGCATCGCCTTGAGGGCGGCAGGAACTGAGTTCGGGCCGATCACCGCTTTGCACTTTGGTGGTTTCGAAGATGGTGGCAGTTCTGCCGGCAGTGGGGATGATCACGGCGTCGATGCCCAAGAGTCGAACGCAACGACTGCGCGTTCCGCGCGCTCTCAAGGCTCATTCCCGGTACCGCCCACGCTGTTTGTCATCACAGCGCAGTTGGTGATGAGTGTCACTATATGCAACCAGTCGTGTCGCTTTGAAGGCGGAAGTTGCGCATTGACCTCTAGTGGAGCGAGTGCTGCCATTGACGCTTCCCCCTGCCGTGTACTTTTTCACGGAGGGTCAGGCAGCCAGGGCGACGAGGGCTACAACATGTGCAGTTGCGTGAAGATGACTAGGGATTTGATGCCCACAGAACTTGCGGTAGGGAGGTGCGCCGCCGCCGGGGTGGAATGCTTTGCCTATTGGTGTGAGGCGCAAGGCCGTGTCGTGGCAGCTCAACACCATTGACCCGCGAGTGCTGCTGTCTTCCTCAGGGCGGAGGCAGTATATTTTTATGCCGCGGATGATCCATCGCGTGCCTTCGCTTTCAGTGGTTTTAAACGTGCCATGGGCTGGCATCGCGGGCATCTCGTTGTCATCACGGCTGAGGGGGGCCGCGATTGTTGGGAGAGCAACTCCAAGATGATGGGCGACGAGATGCACTCTATCCAGGTGTGCATGACGATGTGGCGTCAGTGTGCTATAGCTGTTCCAACGCGCGGTTGTAGCCCATCTCAATCGGGTAGGTCGTGGCAAGAACACATGACATTCACTTCTCGCTTCGTTTTCGCTCAAGGTGTACGACCTCCAAGCTAAATGTGTCGCCTTCCATTCCTCCCTCGACGCGCCATTCGTGGGGTTGCATTGTGGCCCAAGAGCTGTCTTCGTTCGGCTTGGAGACGGCTCCGTACTATCGCTTCAGGAGGCATCCTTACAAGCCAAGCTCGAGATGCTATACGCGCGAGGAAACTTCGCTGCTGCCTTAGTACTTGCAAATGCACAGGTGTGTTGGTCTGCCGAGCGTTCGGCGACATCCTATCAACACGATATGTTGCTCGTCGCATGGGCGCCACGCTTTCCCTCTCGTCCTTGCCTTTGGCATACCCTTGTCATTCTGTCTATGTGTTGCAGAAGTCCAATGCATTGATCATAGGCGAAGTTCATGCTCGCTGTGCGGAACACATGCTGTTGGCTGGAAATGCAGAGGCAAGCGTCGAACATTGGATTGCCACCATCGGAGCTGTTCCTCCATCAGCAGTCATTGTGAAGCTCCTAGCACCACACTGTGAGCTCATGCATGCTTGGCCAGCCAAACGCTCCGCGGTCCGGGAATAACATGACTCACTTGAGGCTACGCAATTTTGGCATCGCCAACCCCTTGTCAAACGCGGATCCTCACGGGCAAGGGGAGGGTGGGGTGAAGAGGTTCCGATAGGCGCGTCGAGAGCGCTGGACGCCTTCTTGCGCACGGATTGCCGATGCCCGAACATGTGCAATAGATTCTCTTTAAATGGTACCACTTCTGAGCTGATGAGCCCATCCCACCCCCTTCGCTGACATCTGCTAGGCGCACCAATTCTCATCCAGTATCTTCGCGCCCTGATCCATCACCCGTCCGTTAGCTCTACTAAAGAGCATTCTGCGCTTCTTCTGGCTTGTTTGATTCGTGACGCCACCTGTGCAAGGGATAGGAAGATTAACAATGTTGAGGGTGCGAAGAGCGACCCTCATGACCATGATGACGAGCCTGCGAGTGTTGGGATGGGACACGGATTGGCGATGCAAACAAGAGCGTGCGGTGGCAAACCGGGGAATGCATCGCTCAAAGGTGAGGAGGGTCTCGAATCCCACCCGGGAACACCAGCACGGCGGGCTGATGCCGGCGAAGAGGAGAGTAATCGGTTCTTGCATTCACGCGAGGGCGATGCATCTCTAGTTGCTTTTGTGGAAGAGCTGTGCCATGGAGCTGAGCCGAGCCTCGATGTCGCATGTGCGATGCCGGATCTGGACCAAAACTCACTCGCGACAAATGCCTTTGGATCGACGAGCGCTTGCAGTTGTGGGAGTGATTCTGTTGACGATGAAGCCAGGCGCGGTGACAAAAACCACAAAGTGGATGAATCCGGCGCTGGCCCAAGTGCGCCACGCTCCTACTCGGTGATGCCACCATTTCCAATCGACATTGAAGCTGCCATCTTGACGTTGCAATCGTCAGGCTTTACGACTTTGGCGCTGCGTCTTTCCCAGTGTTTCTCGTGCTCGAAGCAAATACTTTGCATTTTGATAGACGACATGCGTGATCTTGATGCAGCCTTGCGCATTATAGATGACCTGCCTCCGTGTCAGGCTGCT
>CM030932.1:5484495-5509495 GCA_018136815.1 Isochrysis galbana
CGCTTAGCGCTTCTAGGCCCCTAGTTTCTAGTTTCACGTTTCACAAGTGCGCCCCCCCCCCCCCCTGTGTTGTTTTTACCCGAAAGGGGTTTTCCCCCAGCGTGGCCTCGAGGAGAGGGCGTGCTGGGGTGCGCAGGGTCGGTGCGTGCACTGGGTGGAGGACAAATATCGAGGGGAGGGGGCAGTGCACCCCCCCCCCCCCGGTATCACTCGGACACCTGGCTCGTCAGGCATGGCGGGATTCCGGGACGGAAAAGTTGTGTCCAATTAGCTAGTGGGTTTGGCTAGGACATAACATTAGTTATTAGCCAAAAAAGGTACTGGGCACTAGGCGGCAGTAGTGGTAGTGGTACTAACGCTAATCGGGATTATTATTAGGTAGTACTATAAGCTCTCCACACAGATTACCAATTACGACACTTGAAATGCAGGGCACACGAGGGCCAGGCGCAAAGCATGAGAGGCCAATATTGATGGGCGAGAGGAAAGCATCGGCCTTTCCCCATCCAGCGTTCCAACTTGTGACAAGATGCATACGTCAAGGTGCCCATGGTCAAGGGTCTGACTAAGATCCTACCAGTCGATGTCCCCGCCGATGATGACGTTCTCGTAGACGGACTTAGGCAATGCCTCTGATGGTAGCTCGGGATCTATCAGGTGAGCGATAACCGACGCTTTCAATGGGAACTCGACCGAGGCTGTATTGACCACGCGAACCACGTTGCCCGAGCCGGGGGTCTTAAGAACGCAAAAGAATGGTTGCTCGATACCATTCTCCGTGTACAACTCGATGACTTGCTTGTTGCTACCAGGACCTTGCAATAGTTCGATCCGCGCATTGAGTGGGCGACCATCCGTTTGGAGGACTACTTGCACACTAGCCACCAGTGGGTCAAAGGGGTATGTGCGGAGAGCCCCACCTTGAATGTTCAGAAATGACTTTGTGCATTCCAACAGTGGTTGCTCGACCTGCTCAGAGAAGACATTCGCAGTGAACGGAAACTCGGCGTGCCCCACGTTGCGGACGGCGATGGTGTTGCAACAATGAGGAGTCCGTACCACAGCACTGAATGGACGGAGCTTACCGTCCTCGTTGAAGACTCGCATTCTGCACGGAGTGCTGTTGGGTCCGTGCCAAAGCTCGATGCAAGCATCGAGCGGTCGGCCTTCCGTGCTAATTTCGACCTGCACTTCCTCCACCTCTGATGAGGGATACGACCAAGTACGGAGTGACCCGCCGTGCACGAGGGCAAACGAATCCGATGCGTGAGGCGATAACAAAGACGTGTCTGTACGGACGTGGTGAGGAACAACGGAGGCCATCATCGGGAATTCCACTGGTCCAGCATTAAGGACCGTGACAACGTTACCGGATCCGGGCGTCTCTATGAGGCAAAAAAACGGTCGTTGGAGGGCGTCCTCGGTGATGAGCTTGACGACTTGTTTCTTGTTGTTTGGGCCCTGGAGCAGCTCGATCCGGGCGTCGAGCGGTAGCCCATCCGTCTTAAGAAGAACCTGGACGCATTCCACAGATGGCTCAAACGGATATGTGCGAAGAGCTCCGCCTTGAATGACCATCGAGGATGAGATGCAATCAACGGACGGCTCGTCGATGGTCTCGGCAGACACATCGACGACGACGGGAAACTCAACGCGCCCAATGTTTCGAACGGCAATCGTATTAGGTCCATTTGGAGTCTGCATGACTATGTGGAACGGTCGAAGCTGGCCGTCTTCGTTGTATATACGCATTTTGCATGGAGTGTAGTCCGGTCCCTGCCAAATTTCCGCCTCAGCGTGGTATGGTCTACCGTAGCTGCCAAATGCGACTTGGACCCTCTCCACCTTTGGAGAGGGGTACGTCCACGTGCGTACGGACGCGCCATGCACTACCACTGCCTGGTCAATTCGAGGGGATCTGTTGACGGAGGAGGGAACGGCCGTCGCGGTCGGTGCCAGGATGTCGTGACCCGAATCGGAAAGACGTTCCTCCACTGACTCCAAAATTGACGGGGAAGCCACCGAATCATGTCCCGTCTCACTTTCGTTCACCGGAGAGTCACCTTTGGTACTGACCCGAATGGAATCCTCGGCATAAGACGGCAGGTCTGCGCTTGGAGAAATTCCAATTTCGAGGCAAGGCATGCACCCGTCAAGAGAGGTGTCCGCAGGTGCAACGACTTCCAGAAGCTGAGACGAGGAATGGCCCATGGATTTGGGCTGGTATGATGGATCTCGCGGCTGCGCGACCCTCTCAGTGGCAGTGCGATGTTGTGGCTGCACTTGATTCCCGGATGGATGTTGCACTGCGTGCCTTAGGGACGAGGTAGCTAGCCTCGAGTGGTCCTTGGTGTCAAGTGACGCACCCGGCAGGTCGGCCGCGGCAAATCGAACGGAACCACTAGCGGTAAAAGATCTCAAATCACTCGGTGTTGGTGACTGAGGCGAGCCGAGTCCGGCGCTCTCAGGGCGAGGCGGATCATCCGAGCCCCTAACCGAAGGGTATTCTGCTGGAAAACTCCGAAGAGACGGCATATCCGCCGTCCGCAAGTGTGGCTTCGCATGGACAGGGCCCGCACTCAATGAACCGACGACATGAGCAGAACTCTCTTGCCCTACGGGCTGGGCGGCAGCAGAGCGTCGTCTCAAGTACTCGGAGTAGGATACGTCGGCCGACATCCGGCTGCAGGACGCCTCATGGTGACTCATCCCATTGTGAGTACGCACCGGCGCCACTTCTCGCAACTCGTCTCGTTCCATGTCCGGCAGATGGGACTCGGCAACTTCTACAGCATCACCGGCACTAGATGGCCTAGACGGACTGGACGCCGACACATGAGGCGAGCCGAGTCCGGCGCTCTTAGGGCGAGGTGGATCATCCGAGCCCCCAACCGAGGGGTATTCTGCTGCAAAACTCCGAAGAGACGGCATGTCCGCCGTCCGCAAGTGTGGCTTCGCATGGACAGGGCCCGCACTCAATGAACCGACGACATGAGCAGAACTCTCTTGCCCTAAGGGCTGGGCGGCAGCAGAGCGTCGTCTCAAGTACTCGGAACGTCGTTGCAAGTGTTCGGAGTGTGATGCAACAGCGGAAACCCGACTGGAATCCAATCCACTGTGAGTATAAAGCGTCGGTGACTCTAGTCTTATCTCTCTCGCACTGCCCGTACACCCAGCCTCCTGCGATTCGGATGGCATTGCCGACATTACAGGTGATTCACCAGGTCTACATAAAGCATCGGCATAGGGTTCGGGGACGTTTGCATGACTTGTCACACGCGATCTTGTTAGCGAGGGGAAGGCCGGGCTGACGGAAGATGACGTAGGGCTACGTGGCCAGCCGCGTGAGTCTGCGTTTGCGGTGGTATCCTGAATCGTTGATGGGTCTGCTGGCTGAACGGCTGTCCTGTGGGCCTTGTTGACAATCTGTGGTGCTTGTGAGCAGGCTTGGGGCGTTGCCAAAGCAGTGGTGCGCTCAACGCGAGGCGATCCATTTGAAGTCATCCACGTCGAATAGCTGGGGCTATATCCACATGCGTATTGTGGTGACCCATCTGTCATACTCAATGAGAAGCTCGACCTACTACTACATTCCTCAGATGATGACGTCAGGGGTCCTATGGGCGGTACATGCTGTGACGCCGATCTAGAAGCACCACCACTCTCGACGACTACCAACGGCGACGAAGGTGTCAGGCCATCCCCAGTAGCTGTTCCGGTGCGAAGCGGGGCAGCAGGAGTCCAGTAGGATGCCTGTCTCGGCGAGTTCAGCTGAGATTCTTGCTGACGATGCGATTCCGTGACCCTCCGCGGCAGGGAGAGTGCCAAGTCGAATTCATGAGAACTGTCGGTATCCACCATTGCTGCTGCAAGAGCATGGTGAGCGCTCGTCCCGGGCGATTTTAGAGATCTACTCTGGTTGACACATACCAAGCGTAGATCTAAGGATAGCCCAACGCGAGTCGTTGAGGCGGCCGACGAGGAATTACTCGTCTGAGGAACAATTAGGATGGGTAGTAGTGAATCAATAAAAGCCATGATGCAGCATTCAGGACAAGATTGTGTAGAACGAGTCCAGGTGACTCGCTGGCAACGGACCTGATGAATGCCAGGTACGAGTACTGTGCCAAGCCTGATGCACCCGTCCGAGGCGATGACGTCACTAGGCCACTCTGTGCTTTGGAGAACTCTCTCTACATCGGGGCCATTGCCAGAGGTGGATTGATCCTTCTCCCCCGACTTTTGAGGGGCGATGAGCATGCTTCTCTTCAAGGTCGACTCATCACTTCCGCCACTCATCCTCTCGGTGATGACATGATCGTTGAGGGAACCCGCACCCACAGCGACGCCCGTCCCCTCGGCTTCCTCCACAGCAGAATCGAAGTGCGCGGGGACACTGGAGCTCGAGGATGGGGAGACATGGTTGTAGCGGCACCCGTAGAGGGATCGACCGGCTCGGTCGTGATCGCGGATTCTCTCATTGACTTCTGCCACGCGCTCGGCGCCCCACTCAAGTTGCGGTCTATGCAGACTGCCAAGCTGGTCGAATGCGCCCATCGAGAGCTGTGCGAGCGGTCCGCTGCACGGCGGAGCACTGTTCACGACGGTGCCGACGAGCAGCCGCATCCGAGATGGATGCAAGAAAGAGGCTGGTAGTGGAGGGGAAGGAGCCGGGAGGGGGGGGAGGGGGGCGCAGAAGGGGGAGTGCCGAGGGAGCTGAGGATGAAGGGCCGGCAGAGAAGGGGGGGAGAGAGAAAGGTTACCGCAGAGCCAACCACCCGTCCCCGTCCGTCTTGTCACCTGCTTCTCCCGTTCTCTTTACTCACCGATCATCACATACAATAATACTGTACACCAATCGAGGCAAGAAAGAAGCGAGGGCTTTCCCCCTCTCTCTTTCTTCTCTCCCTCGCTGCCTCTCTTGACCGAGAGCGAGCAGACGCAACACGTAGTAGTACTCTCTTTCTATGAGTGTGATATCAAATGAAGAAAAGAGGCCGAGATCCGACCCGCCACGCGACACACACTCTTTCCTTGCGGGGGGGGGGGGGGGGGGGCGGGAGAGAGGAGGACGAGGAGGAGGAAGACGGAGGACAAATGATGACTCATGAAAGTGTGAAGAAAGAGGGCGGCTCGTACTGGGTCTCCCCCCCCCCCCGCTCTCTGCTCCCCACTCTTCTCTCTCTCCATCTATGGTAAAGTGGTAAAGCACTGCTATATATAGCTCAGCTCGTGGGTGTGCGCGCTGCTCCGCTCCTCCCTCCACTCGCGCGGCCAGCGGCCAGCCAGCGGGCGCGGCAGATCTCGCTGTCGCTCTCGTTCCCCTCGTGGTGGCGTTGCGGGACCCATAAAAATTTGTTAAAAAATAAATGTATTTGGTATCTGGTGGGGTCCCCCATCCGGATGGATCGTCGTAAACGGGCACGCCGCGCGCCCGCCATCGGTTCGAAGTTGGGCTCTCCGGGCCTCCCTCGGACTCCCTCGGCGACGGGCTCAATCAACGTTCAATGGGCTTTGCAGATGGGTGATTTCGACGAGGTTTCGGCGCTTCGGCGCGCGGCCTGGCCGATTGGCGTGACCATCCGGGTGGGACCTGTGTATTTGCTATCTGGTGGGCTGGTGGCTGGTGGGGTCCCCCATCCGGATGGATCGTCGTAAATAAACGGGCACGCAGCGCGCCCGGTCTCGACTTGGGGTTGAGCTTTTCAAGCTTTTGCGATTGTAGCAACTAATATACTGAGATATCATCGAGGTGGACGCGGCCGCGTCGGTGAGCTGATCCTAGTTCTCGATGCCGAGCTCGAGAAAGGGCGAATCCTGCGAGGGGCGGGTCGGGATGGTCGGGGTGGGATCGTTGGCGGCCAAGGTAGCCGCGTGCGCGCGCTGTGAGGAGCTCGGTGGGCTGCGCGGGCAATAACGCCAGAGGGTCAGGGGGCGGTCGGACTGTCGGTAGCCCGACACGGCGCTGCATCGGGCGGGAATCAAGAATCAAATGCCAAACGACGTAGCTTAGATATGAAGGAACCGATCCCCCCGCGGGCGCGACCGCAAATTCTTTACGGGTAGAGCGTGCTCAGCGCGTGACGAAGGGGGGGAGAGGGAGAGGGGGAGGGGGGGCGAATCGCACCATTTCTTGGCGAAGATTTTCGTAGTAGCAGGTGGCCCCCCTGGAGGTATTTTATTGGTCATCGCGCCACGGTCAAAAAATCAGCTCAACCCTTACCATTAGTTAAAAACTACTATTTGACCGCCCTATACCATGAGGGAATAGACTCGACAAGGTGCGATATGCCCCGAATTCCAGATTGAAAAATCATTCTTGCACTTATCTGTCTGCACAAGCACAGGATCTGCCGCGACCGATGTGAGAGCGCCACACAAGACCAAGGGAAAACACTTGCTAAAACGTAAAACTTGTAACTTGTTTAGAGTAGGCAGAAATGGTGGGCGCAATCCTCGTTATGTGCCTCCCGAGCGACGAATAACGAGAGGTTGCAGGCGTTGAGAAAGAGACAGTATAGGTCCATTACCTGAACAGAGTCCGTCACGACTCACGATGCCACTGGTGGTGCTGCTGCGAGATGAGAGGCAAAAAGGAATCGAGCAAGAGCAAGAGGTACGTCTCATCGAAGCATGGACAGCAACAGAATATTGCAGTTGGAAGCCGGCAGCGCTGCGCATGCGTATTGCGGCGACCAGGAGATCACCGCATGACCATAAACAATGGAAACGACCTAGAACCAATAGATCAACATGTGTACAAGTCACGAATCTGCAAGCATAGCTCGTGGTGCTCCCACGTCGTTTCCCCGTCCGCTGTGAAGCTGCCGGATGTCACCCTCTTCGGATGGTCTGGGAGGCGTGCCCTTCTTGGAGCTCCGATCCTCGAGGTCGATTGCCACCTCGTCGCGCCGAGTTTGCCGCTCACGCTCGAGCAAAGTGTTGAGGCCAGAGATGTCAGTCCTGGCGCATGTGGGATTATGTGAGCAGGGATACGCAGGAGATATGGAAGGCGAGACAGAGCTTGAGAGCAGCGGCGCACGGCAGGGCGTGGGCCAAAAAGACCTGGGATCTGTCATCGTGCTGCGCGCGTTCAGACGGCTGGAAACGAGGCTGGGGGTGAAGGGCGCGGTAGCGACCAGCGTGCTGTGCTGATAGCGCCGGCGCCCCACTGGGACGGCACCCACTGGCGGCCGAGCAGTTGCCAGCACCGCTCCCATACTACTCTACAATAAAATACAACAGGAGCAAAAAAAAAGAACGGCGGTTTTTTGATTTGTTTTCTTGTTTCCTGGGTTGTTTCCCATCGGTTGCCCAACGCGACAGGGAAGGGGAGAGAGGGGAGCGCCATGATGGCCGCCGTACTCCCCGACCCAGCCAACCCTGATTTTGAGCTCTCGCACGAGGTTGTGGAGGAGGTCAAGCGGTGAGTAAACGGAGCCCGTGATGAGTCGATCTCAAGTCCCATGTTGCTGACCCACGCCCATGCTCGTCTCGCTCACGCGTAGGAGAAATGACATGCTTGAGCTGGAGAACTCGCTCTTTGAGAGTTACCTCCGGCGCGCAGCGGAACGCAATCCAGGTGCGTTTACGGGTGATGATGACGCCCAATCGGCGGCCGCAGCGCGCAAGCAGGGAGTCATGAAAAAGGCCACACTCGAGTGGCATCAAAAGAATGAGGTTGGGGTTCACGAGATGGACGACATTCGTGAGGACATAGAAAAGCTGCGGGCGGAGCACGAGGCGCTCATTGACGCGTTGCGCGCTCAGATGGAGGAGACCGACATTCGTATATCTGAAATTAAGAAGGATGCGTACGAGTTCAAGCGCGACGTGGTGATCGGGGCGGAGAATGCCCGAACGGGAAAGACAGTGGCAGAGAAGGTGGTGCGGCACATGGATGAGAAGATCCGCGCAAAGGGATCTATGATTGAGAAGCTTCGACTGAAGAATGCACAGCTGAAAGCTCAAGTTGCGAAGCTGGAGAGCCAGTTGCAGCAAAAGGAGGATATGGGGGAAGTCCTGCATGCCATCGACTTTGATCAGCTCAAGATTGAAAATCAGCAGTACCTTGAGAAGATAGAGGATCGCAACAATGAGTTGTTGCGCCTCAAACTCACGACAGGGAACACGATTCAAGTGCTGAACGAGATCAAGCACAAGCTAGGTGGACTGAATGAGGAGTCGGTGTTCTTAAAGAGTGAAACCGCCCATCGCCGGGAGGCGCTCGCAAAGATCAATGAGGAAATCAAGAGAGTGGAAGCTGAGCGTGAACGGGCATTGCGCGCTGAGCGCAAGGCCAAACGCGAGGTGCCGATGCATGAGACCTCCAAAATGCCTCAAGTGCTGGAGTATGTACAACAAAAGTCCGAGGAATTCGAGCTGCAGAAGCAGATTGCGGCGATTACCAAGAAAATTGACTTGGCGCAGATGGCTCTCAAAACAGAGATGCGTAGATCCCGCCAAACCGGCTCTTTCTAGGTAGGTGTGCGCCATATGTTGACTCAACGGACAATGCCCGAGCGGTTGGATCATTGCTTGAGGGGATGAAAGTGGCGAGAATGTCCTGAGAAGAGGGGCGATTTCATGATGGAGTCTCGTCATGCCACGCCGTCTTGCCATCTATTTGGCATGTACATCGTACACGCATGAGTATTGCGTATTGCTCGATCTCAATGCTGTGTTGGTGTTGGCGCATGTATTAATTATAGACGACATAGAAAACTTAAGGTGCTCGCTAAGCTACTAGGTTCTACCCGTCTGCTTAGGGTCCCCGTCGCCAACGCCCTCATCCCGATCACGCCCCCCTCCCCGCTTCCCCCCTCGTGCTCCTTTCTGCCTTTGCTCTTTAGTGCGGGGGGTGCCGGCCCATGTGCCATGTGCACTACTTTAACTACTTTGGGCTTGGCGCTTGGGGAGGGGGGAGGGGGGGGGTGGGGACAGGCCTTCATATGTGATTTGGGGTGTCGGCGTGTTCAAGATCATCGCACTGTGTGGGCCCAGCCATGCGGCTACCCTATGGGTATTCGGCTTGGGGCTGGGCGGGTTGGTTGGGAGTTGGGAGGCGATTCGATCCTAGCGCCTATCTATATGCCTATAGGTTAACCCCCAAAAGCCAACGCCCCCCAGGAGCTATCGGGCCCCCCCGAGAGCTATCGGGGGGAATTTCTTTCCCAATCGCCAACAGCCCCAAGGTGTCGTTCCGTCAATTGTGGGACACCAGTCGAATTGAGCGATCAAATGTCCACAGTTGTATAATCGAGCATTGTTTAAAACTAAACTTAAAATTAAATTGTTTTAAAATTATCATAGAAAAACAACTTTTTTTCTGCTTTCCCCGCGCCCGAGGGAGACGCCGTGTCAAGGCTTTTCCTCTGCGTTTCCTCTAAGGTGACAATTACATAAACACATAATTTAAGGTATATTTCACACGGAGCACCTGTGATGACTTGCAATCACATCGGTGCACGCCGTGCATGGGCACGGCGCGATGTGCATCGGTCCCCCCGCGGATACGCCGTGCGTGCGCATGTCAACTCGTTCCATCTGCGTACCCCCTAAGGCCCACAACTACGTAAACTAGCCATGTAAGAGATGTTTCTCTGCGCAGCACGCGTGATGACTTGCAATCACATTGTGCACGCCGTGCGTGGGCACGGCGCGATGTGCATCGGCGCCCCCCCGCGGGGGCGCCGTGCGTGCGCATAGCAACTTCCAGGAAGGTGCACGCCGTGCGTTCACTCTTTCCGCGGGGGAACTCTGGGCATATTTGGGCGCGTACATGGCGTACGGAGGGGGTTTACATACTAATTATGGACGTTACGCCGGGGGGGGGGTTCGCAAGTGGGAGTTCGCGAGAGCGCGCGGGGCGAGAGGGGGAGCGAGAGAGAGGGAGAGGGAGAGAGAGGGAGAGCGAGAGAGAGCGAGCGGCGAGGGAGAGGGAGAGGGAGAGCGAGAGCGAGAGCGAGAGCGGGAGTGGGAACGGCAAGGGAGAGGGACATTCTTTCACTACATATTTTCTACATATTTGGGCGGATTTCCTACATATTTCGACATATTTTTACAACATATTTGGGCAAGAGAAACTACATATTTCTACCTAGGCCTAGTCGAGACAGAGTCGGCCGCCAGCCCAGGTGGCGTAGGAGGAAGGGGGGAACGGGGAACGGATCACCGGGGGGGGGCGCGGGCCACCGGACCATATCTAAGCCCTTCACCCCTATCCCCCTAGTAGTGCACGGGGGGAGCCGCCTGATGGCGGGGGGGGAAGGGCCGGGGGAGTCGGGGTGTAGAAAGTATGCTACGTGTAGGTAGTGGTTCCACATTCGCCGCGAGTGCGGTAAGAATATTATGAAGTTTACACCCCTTGCTTGCAGGCCACGTTCTCCCGCAGCCAACCCGCGAGCACTCGGGCGTACACCTCGAACGCCCGATCCACAACTGCCCCTTCTTTCTCTGGGGTAGGGGGCAGGGGGGGATCCAGAGGCACTTCCTCTAGCGGGCTGAGCTGCTGCGCCAACCGTAGCACACGGACGGTTTTCTTCCGTAGTGCCCCCGCGCCCCCTGGCGAGCCAAAGTCCTTGGGCAGGCTGGGGCGCCTTGGCCGCTTCTGCGCAGGAGAGAATGGTGACATCCTCTCCCAAACCCACTGCGTGAAGCGGTGCAGGTCACCCAGAGCCCCTCTGTCCGCATGTGCCTCACCACCTGCGTCCTCCCGCTCTCCTGAGGTCAAAGGATGCCCCACATCGGGGGGGGGGGGGGGGGGGGGTGGAAAAGCACAGACTGCCTCGTCCTCATCGCCGCCCTCCCGGCCGCCTGCGGCATGGCAAGTCCCGCAGGCTCCAGTGGCCCGAGAGCTCCATCGCTCGCAGGAGCACGAGCGATGTCGCGGTGTCCCTCCCCCCCTCCCCCCCGAGGGGGGGCATTTCTTCAGACTACCACCTTAAGTGAATTGGATGGGGAGAGCGCCGCGAGGCGGCGCCGACGCCAGCGACAGAGCGAAATCCGGAGAGAAGAGTCTAGATTCACAGCGCCGTTCGAACGACGGTTACTGTGAAACCCAACATTTCATTCACATGATCGCAGGTAGAGTAGAGAGTAGTGAGAGGCGCTCCCGCCATCCCCGCTGAGGACTAAGTTAAAAACAAGGCGGAATTATCTGGTGGACGCGAAGCTGGCGCGGGCGGTGACGCGCCCCCGAGGGCGGCGATGTCTGAGTCGAGCATGACGGCCCTGGTAGAGGCGCTGCCTGCCACGCTGTCCGTAGGTGGCACCAGTATCCCGAATGGAGTCCGCATCACCTGGTCAGAGAGGGCAGATCGCCTCTCTTTCCATGCTGAGATGGTTGAGCCAGAGGATCCTTCTGTTTCTCTAAACGATGCTGGTGCCATATCCATAGATGTCCTCTCGGGCGAGCGGAATCTCCAAATCAGGCTGCAGCTATTCAGCGAAATCGATTCAGCCAAGACACGATGGTATGCGACCGGGCGTGGCATTTCCTTTGAGCTCACAAAGCTGCGGGTAGGGCGGTGGGGTGCTCTCGTTGCTGGAGTGACGCCGGCGACAATTAAGGTAGACTGGTCCCAATATATGGACGAGGACGAGGAACGCGAGGCGAAGCTGTATCCCAACGGCTACGACATATATAAAATGCGCGGTGCGATGGGTAAGGATTGGGGCTCAAACATTTCGCAAGAGCTTGCTGCGCAAAGACAGCTTCAAGCCATCAACACAAGCCAACCCGATGACGAGGACGAGGAAATTGCGTGCTTCTGATGAATGCTAGTGTGATTCTCCGTGAACGATGGTGCGGCTTCTTCTCGCTGTACTGCTAGAACCTTGCTGTGCATCAGCTAGGGCCATTTCTCGAGACCTTCTCCCTGTGTCCCCATGCTACTACTAGCACATGCATGATTGATTGCGGGGAGGGGCCGGAACAGTTCCCCATGGTCGTGGGCTATCTCTATGAGCTCAAGGGATGAATCGGGAGAGGTTCGGGGATGTACAGTGGACTCCTGCCCTGTAGCTGGTTGCTTCTTGATGAGTATCGCTATTGCTAGCTTAGTGGAGTGGCAGTGACTGTGTCTTGAGAGAGGAAGATATTGCTCTCTTGATAAGTGAGAGCGAAAAAAACCTCGCCTCGCCGGAGCTCGCGACGGCCGAGCTGCTGGACGCGGCGGTATTCTCGCCACACACGCGGCCCTGCGTTCTACATCGCAGCCACGCCCCTTCGCTCTACCGACCCCTACATTCTGCCTTGCCTTCACCCCTCGTGCGCTACAAGCTACAGGATGGACCTAGGGGGACCAAAGCTAACCTCTTGTAGAAGATTTTTGATTTTTGCTAGATCTAGATCTACTGACTAGCAAGGGTCCCGTCGCGCTCCGGGTGGAGCCTTACGCAATCGCCCTAGCCCCGTGCTCTCAACCCCCCCCCCCCCCCCCTTCTTCCCTTTCTTTTTGTTCGGTTTCGGGGGGTGGGCCCGCGTACACTACACACTACACGGCACTACCTACTACTACTACGGCCCATACATGCAGGGGCAGGTGGAGGTGGCAGATGAAAAAATAACTGCTTAATATTCTCACCACGCGCGCGGCCCTGGACGTATATCTCGTAGCCACGCCCGCTCTCTTTCACACTCCCTCCTCCTGCCTTGCGGCTCGTGCCCTCGTGCCCTCGTGATCTGCTACTTAGGGGCTTGCTTGGGGTTCGGGGTTTCCGGTTTCCGGTTTGAGGTTTGACCGCCCTACCACCTACCAATGGCCGATGGTCTACCAAACCAAAACCCAACAAAGTTTATACTTGGTTCACGCATTGCGCATTGCGGGGCACGAGCCCCCCCCCCTCTCCACGCCTCTCCCGCCGTGGGGGAGGAACCACCCACGCTCCTGGCATGCCTGATGGCTTGCCAGGAGCCCACTGCCCTGCTGACCCACTCTCTTCCCCACAGGCTCGCTTGGATCGCGCATCCTGGCCCGGCGTGGCCAGCCCATCGCTCCAACCCCCCCTCCCACCCTGGCCCCATGGTCGACAGTCGACAGGCGGACAGGTGAAGTCGCGTTCCGTCAAAAGAGGGCCAGTTTTTTTGTCATCCATTTGTTTTCTTTTCGAAGTGTCTGTGCTCAGGAAGGGGCGTCTGTAGTGAAATGGTGTTTTGTGTCCGCTTAGCGTTTTCGTACATAACGTTAGGTAGCCAACCCTAAACACGGTTAATATTAGTGGCACAAAGCTAATCACGCCCCACAAAGCTAATCACGCCCCCACGCCCCGCTTCTCTCAACACGCGCGGTGACTCCCCAGCTACGCGGGCTGAGTTTTCATCTTCTTCGTCTTTTTCTCACATCCCTCTTCCACGTCGTTCTCCTGGCAGGCGACGATGTCGCTCGGCTGATCTTGGATGGCGAGGTCCGTGATGCGTGAGAGGACGCTTGGCCGGTTCACTATGTAGAGCTTGCCAGCTGCTCGGCGCACTTGCACCATGGGATTCGGTTCAGCGTACGCGACCGCCATGATGTATTCCATGCAGAGGTACGCGACGGCGGCGTGCTCTCCAATGTATCTGGTCTTTGGGACTGGGATCTTGTCGTACTCGTCGGAGTAGTCGCCGACGAGCATGAGCTGTGCCTTGCACTAACGGCCCATGTATGGCTCGATGAGTGCCCACATCGACGGGTAGCGTTCCTTGGCCACATCCACGCGGAAATCTCCACATCCACGGCCCATGCCAGATGCTGTGACGAGCAGCATCGCCAGGATGGCACCGCCCATGCCCTCCTCCATGTGCCCCTGAGGCTCAGGAGCGCCAGCGTGGGAGAGGCAGGGGAGGCCAGGGCCCAGCCCCAGCCTCCTCTGCCCCCTGAGCTGGCCTCCAGGAGCCGATAGGGGCTGTCCGGTTCGGCGCGCTCGACGTCGCTGCCCGAGTCGTCCGACAGGATGTCCTGCAGGGTCATCGTCTGGTGCGCGGGCGTCCCTGTGCCTGTGCGTGTCGCCGAGTCGGTCATGTGGTCTGCTCGTGCCACGCGCGCGAGGGCGAGGGGGGGGCGGCTGCGAGAGCGTGAGAGGGGTGGGGGTCGAGTGGGGTGAGGGGAGAGGAGAGGGGGAGAGAGGGCCTCTGGCCTCTGGCGAGGGGGGGGGGACATTTGATCGCTCAATTCGACTGATGTCCCACAATTGACGGAACGACACCTGAGGGGGGGGGGGGGCGGGGGTGAGTCGGGGGTGAGTTGGGGATTTGGATGGGGCGTGTGCGTAATACTTCGGCCCCTTTTCATCTATGTCCCTGGTGCCCCTCTGGTTTCTGATTGGATTTCACCCCCCCTCTGTCGAGTCGAGCGGAGCCGGAGGGCTCTGGGCCACTCCGTCGCGAGCGGCACCGGCGGTTAGCGCGGCGCCTTGGCCCTCCTCCCCGCCGGGAGTCGGGTGAATGAAATTCTGGATGGGGTCGGGCATCCCCATTTGGGTGTCTGGACTGGGAACGAACGGCGAACGAAGGGCTGTGGGGCGGTGAGGTGCTCCTAGCGGCCCTAGTGTGTTGGATAGTAAGAGATTGTTAGACCTACAAAGAACTCTTCCCTCAGGGAGGGAGCCTAGGCTGCTTGAGTGCAGCGACGCAGCGAACAACGACGGACAACGGAGCTGAGAACAACAGGATACACCGACTCACGAACACACCGGAATCATTCACCCAAACCAAGCAAATTATCAAGCAACCGCGACCCCAAATCACCGATAACTCAAACACGTCGCGAGAGACGGAGAGAGAGAGCGAGAGAGAGAGAGAGACTCCGCAGCGACGGCCGGAGCGTGTCTCCGTTGTAACTTCCCACGTAGCGGAGAGTCCGAAGGGGAGCGTCATGTCGCGCGACCACGGCGATCACTTTGGATACAGATCGCGACGAGATATCTTTCTTCACGACCGAATAAATCTTGCCGTTGAGCGTGAACCTTCTAGACGCTTCTAACGAACAACCCTGAGTAGCAACCAAGGGGAAGAAACACCAAAGGGGCCAGGGGCTTGCATGTAACTTGCATCAAGGGGAAAGATTCCCTCACCTAGGAAGCGAACCTACACCGATCTCCAAGGGGAGATGGCAAATTAAACCTCAAATCTCGAGCGGCTAGAGCAACCGACTCGCTCGCCAAAAACCTTGACCGAGAAGAAAGAAGCAAGGACCTACAAGCCAAGGGCAGCGGACCTAGGGAATGTGAGAGGAAATTTCCGAACGCCAACGCGAACGCCAAACGCGGGAAGGCAACGAAACCCTAACCAGGCCAAGCGGAACCTACGAAGAACAGGCCTGGACGACAACGAAAGTGAAAGTGAGCAAGTCCCAAGCAAGAACCGGAACTCAACAAGAAACAACAAGCCTTGCAAGAAGCTAAACAAGCCTTCACAAGGTAACCCGAGAGCCTGAGACAAGCGCGCGGCGAGTGACAGGCAACCTGGCTCCTTTGGGTCAAGATTACCCGAAAGGAGGAAACCTGGAATCTAGACCTGACAAACAGGCTAGACGGAACGAAACGAGAACTCGAATTCTAGATCGCTAGGGACGAACCCTACCAACCTAGATGTACCTGAGCTTCGCCGTGTGGCCGCACGACGAAGGACCTGGAAATAAGAGCCTAGAAATCGCATCATCTAGGATGAATGCGACACCCTCCCCCTCCGGAGGGCGCACGCACGGTCCCCGCGCGGGGGAAGTCGATGTGCGCACGCGGCGTGCCATGTTGACGAAGTTGTCCAGATGCGCGCCCCCTATGTGCACGCATCCCCGCTTGTCCCAGTCGCAATCACACGCCTGGCGCACGCATGGGATTCCCCCGCGGGACGACACCTCATAGCGGCTTGTTTCTCGGCGTGCGGACACTTCCATGCACACGCACGGCGCCCCCGCGGGGGGACCGATGCACGCACGTCTGTGGAAAAAAAACTCACCTCTTGTAGGAAAGACGCGACATGCCGCTATTGGGTATTCGTCATTGTACCTTTGGGTATCGTGATTAGCTTTGTGCTCATCTTTGTAATAATAATACTCATTTTCATGTGAGAAATTGTTAAGACATTCCTATATGAAAAAAAAACAAGCTAAAACGGTGATACCTCACTCGATAAATCGAATAGCGCGCGCTCTGCGCGCCGCGTCCTCTCGCCTATACTAGCACTGAGTAAAAACAAAACGATCACCTGGCCCTCTTTTGACGGAACGCGACTTGAGAAGGGCCGGGGAAGTGGGGGTGTAGAAAGTTTTGCTGCGTGAGTGGAAAGCAAAGGGACCATGGCCACGTGTGCGGTGAGACTATTAAGATTTTAAAAATCTACCAAACCAAAACTTGTGCTGGGATTGTTATGCTGGGGCTGGGGATGGGTGGGACGGGCCTTTTATTGGTGTTGTTAGTGTGCTTTTGATTGGCGGCAAGAGTCGGATTGCCATTTTGTGGGGGCCCCGCCAGTCAGTACTCTATCTAGAGTAGAGCAGAGTAGTAGAGTAGAGAGTAGAGAGAGAGAGTGTAGAGTGTGTGTAGAGTATGAGTATGAGTATGTGTATGTGTATGTGCGTCAGTGTTTTCTTGTTCTTGTTGTGTGAGTATAACCTTAGTGCTGGTGCTGAGGGACCGAAGCCCTTCGACGGCAACGGAGCCCCTAGCCCGCGACGGGGGTATGCGCGGTTGGCCCATGGCTCGTCCGGTGTAAGGTATGTGGCTAGTGGCTAGTGGCTAGGGATGCTATACTTGTAGCTAACTTAATGTCCTACGACGCTATAAGTTCTAACGATGTGTGTTGGTGGTGTTCTGTTGGGTTCTTTGACGAAACAGAAGGGAGAAGATGGGGGGGGGGAGGGTGGGAGGGAGGGAGAGAGGCGGCGAGGCGGGAAAGCCGCGAGGCCGATGCTCATCCTGCTGGGCTCGCTGCTCGCGCACGCGGTGTACTCGCTGATCATCCTCTTTGTGATATTTGGGTTGATCGAACGCCTCGGCTTCTGCGTCGTCAGCCTCTTCCGCTGCGGCCGCGCGCCCACGCTCCCAACGAATGGCAGCGCCGAGCGGCGGTTGCCGTCTGCAACGAGCGTCTGTGTGCAGCTGCCCATGTTCAACGAGCGCGCGGTGGCGACGCGCTCGATTGACGCGGCATGCCGTCTGAGATGGCCCTACGGCTCGTTCGAGGTGCAGGTGCTCGACGACTCGACCGATGCGGAGGTGCGTACCAAGGTGGATGCGGCGGCCGCCATGTGGCGCTCACGCGGCGTCCGCTGCGAGGTGGTCCGGCGCGCGCGCCGCGACGGCTACAAGGCGGGTGCGCTGGAGTATGGGCGTAAGCAGACGTCAGCTGAGTTTCTTGCACTCTTCGACGCCGACTTTGTGCCGGAGCCTGACTTTCTCCTGCGGACAATCCCTTCTTTCTTCGGCTCAGACGGCGAGCCACTGCTTGACCTGGCCCTTGTCCAAGGCCAGTGGGCCCATTTGAACGCCCTTGACTCGCTTCTGACGCTTTCGCAATCGCTCTCGCTCGACGATCACCACTCCGCGCAAATGGTCTGGCGCTCGGCAATCGTGGGATTCGTCAATTTCACGGGGACCGCAGGTGTGTGGCGTGCGGCCGCCATCGAGCACGCTGGAGGCTGGCGCGCAGCGAGCTTGGTTGAGGACTGCGAGCTCTCCTTCCGTGTCCTGTTTGCGGGCTACCGCACAACGTTCGCTGAGGTTCCTGTTCCCGCCGAGCTCCCGGCCTCGCTATCCGCGTATAAGGCGCAACAGCGGCGCTGGACCTTTGGATGGGCGCAGCTCATCCGGTTGCACGGCGCAGAGCTCCTCTTTGGATTCCGCTGCCCCCTCCTGAAGAAGCTGCACCTTTGCTTCCACATGTGCCTGTCTGTGCAGTGGCCCCTCTGGATGGCATGGCAACTGGCTGTGCCGTGGCTTGCTTACCACAAACTTCTCTTTTACACGTATGACCATCCCGGTATGTGAGGGCACAGCTGCATGCGACACGTTGGTTTTCGCCCATACACCCCTACTGCACACTTAGTTCGTGTACTCCGACACCTTGCCCGCTACCCCACCCCAGGTTTGCTCTATATGGCGCCGATCTTCCTTCACATGACTGTGTCAAGCATCGTTGCCTGCATTGCTCTTGGCCGGCGCTACGTCGCACCCCTGCGGCAGCATGGCTCCGCTGCAGGTTTGCTGTTAGCTCCCTTGCTACTGCTCAGAGTGGTGCCGGCGGCAGTTGTCGCCGCCGGAATGCTGCCCCACCAATGCTGCGCGTGGGTGGAGGGAATACTTACCACTGCTGAGGCGGAATTCGAAACGACGCCGAAAAATGGATCTGTCGGCACCGGGAATCAGGATTTCTTCAAGGCTGATTGTGGTCTTACCAAAGCATGCAACAGAGGTGTAGGAGGCGAGCCTTGCAATGGCAGCGCCACTGCTGCTCAGCAGGTCGCGCGCAGAGCCTCGCCTTTGGCCCTACCGGGCGGGGCTGCTGCTGTAGCAGCTGCGCCATCCGGCCGTCGGGCGCTCCTGCCCGTTAGCTCTATCGTTGAGAGTGCATATGTTGCGTATCACTTCATTTGGTGTGCCGTCTTCTTTGCCTCCGGCTCTAGCGCCAATGCATGGCGGATCTTGTGGCCGGCTGCTGCTGTTATTTGCTTGTGGCCTACAGGCGAGACGGCTCGTCAACTGGCGGATGGATTGATGATGAATAGCGATAGGCCAACAGGCGTTTCCGTGCTTCCTGCGCCGGGAGGCCCTACCATTTCGAAGATGTACGTTCTTTCGCAATATCACGAGCCTCTCCTTACCGCTAGCGAAAGGCACGAAGACGACACGGGGACCAGCCACCTAGACACAGTACAAACATCCACTGTAGCAACGCCAGTGCTGATCCCATCAGCTGTAGGTGCTGCGCTTGGCTGCGCCTATGATGAGAACGCCACGAATGTCTAATATGCGTAAGCCGCAATCTTCTGGGCGAACCACCTAGGAGACTTTGGGGCCTACGGATGATGCAGCATGGCGTTAGAACGCCAACCGCACTAAAGGTTTGCTGAGTAGCTACCAGCTCCAGTTGTATAATGGAGCTCGGGCAAAGGACCACCGCAAAGGACCACCGGTCACTACCGGCTGCGGTATTTGTGACGTCGCTGAGCGGATTGCCTTGCTGAGTGGTGTGCCTCTCCTCGGTCGCATAGCGATAGTCCGCGGCACGCGCAACTTGTGATGTACGCGGAGTTGCTCATGTTGGACGCAAATCACAACAGGGCACGCTTCCGTGCGGCAGTGCTCACTCCCCAAGCGTTTCCACGGCTTTGAAGACAACTTGACCCAACACAAGGAGAGCAAAAACGCGTGCTATCGAGGGGAAGAAGCTACTGGTTATTACACCGGCTTGTCGCATGGCCTTGCCGCCAGTCTGGATCTATGTCTCAAAGCTGTGTCACACATACATTAGTCGATGCATAGCATGCTCCATGGATGGTAAGCAAGTCCCACAAACATGATTCTTGGACATGACGTATCCCATGTCCCATGCATGAGAAGTAGTAGCCGTTTCATATGAAAGGACTCATAACAAGAGGATAAAAGCTCGCCGAGAGACTGACTTCATCATTGGCCCTTTGATGACGAGCAGCACTCCGACGTTCTCCTCGCCGCCTGCCACAAGGTAGCCCCCTGCGCACCGATCTCAAATCTGGCGCTTGAAGGCGCAGGCGCTTTTGCCAAAGAAAACGCTATGCAGGCGCAAGCATAGTACCGGCAATAGAATGGCCCGCTCCGTTAGCGCTAGCGACAGCCCCAATCCCACTCGCCCACTCAACCATCTCCACACGCGCAGTGGCGCGCCGTAATACGCAAGTGCAAGCATGCGCACTTGCGCTAGTTGGGCGTGCGCAGTGTATTATGCTATCACGAGTCACGAGCGCGGCGAGCAACTTAGCAGGCATAAAGTTGTAAGCAAGGAGATGGTCTGGAGAGTCCCAAAAATACATTACCCTATGCACAAGCACGAGCAGCAAGCATACAGTAGTTACGCTAAACTACTAGCGCACACCCTTTAGCTCTAGAACGTGGGCGCGAAATGCTTTTCATGAAAACAAGGAAACGTCCTCTAACGTAGACTCGAGTTCACTATGGAATATCAGTGGAAGATGGCACAGCAAGGAAATCCCCATATGAATTCGTTCAGTGTCACGACCCTTTCCGTGCTTGCGATTCAGCTGCTTCCGATGGTGGTTGGCTTGCTCCTTCCCCCCAGGTCTCGCCCTTGAACACAGCAGCCATTTTCCCCGTCATGGTCCCCGTTAACCGTTGGACCATCTCCAAAGAGGGCGAGTGATGTTTATCTCGTTCCATGGCCTTTGAAGTCGAGTGATGCATGGTATCCCCGTTCTCTGAAGTGTCCCACGTGGAGCCTCGTAACTGTAAGACCCCGTCTCCGTTCTCATCCACGGGCTCTACCGCTGATGCAACGTGGCCTTGGGCATCTGCGGCGGGGGCTTCCCCTGCATGAGCCGCGACTGTTGACGATGTAGCGCCAATGTCATCACCACCTTTAGAGTGGTGGTGAGCAGCCTTACGTTTGCCCTCTGGGAGTAAGGATTGCTTAATGCCGTGTTCGAACTCGTCAACCGTCCACGAGAGCGAGTGAAGCATCTCGAGATGGGCCTCTTCTGGTATGTCATGCTTGATTGCGTAGTCACGTAGGAGCGCCTGTGATCGTGGAAGTCAATTTTTGGCTCGTGATTACCGTGGTCGCCCCTGCGACAGGTTGCTCGCCTTCAAACGGCCTCTTCCACTGAACCCCCGCCACGCCCCTATCCCGCCGTCCCCCCTTCTCCCGCTCACCTTCTCAGCAGGGTGAATGATCCCATCGGCCAAGACAACGCTGAGCATCAGATGGTAATCGCTGAGGCTGCGATCGACACCTGCCTTCAGATGGACCTAAAATAGCAGTAGTGCGGGATTGTGCCACGCGCCTGAGCCGACATTATCACGGGCGTAAAAGCCGGCCGTTCAGCACCACCTTGATGGTCTGGGGTACATGCTTCTATGGCATGTGCGCCCATGAACGGCTAAGCGATGCTAGATCCCATAGCACATCATTGGCCCGGACGGTGCTCGATGCGAGGGACCATTAGTGAACGCACCTTTCGCGCTAGTTCCCGGTACAGAATGTTCAATACAGCCGCCTCAACAGCTTTATCGTTGCGCATAGCCTCTTGCAGCTCACTCAATGGCCACTCCACGTACTTGCTGCGACGCGTCAGCACCACCTCGTTGGGATATTCCTGAGAATGCGCCGGGTGATGGAATTGGTAGGTGCGACAAACTGATGCCCTACCATTAGACTACCTGTTGTCGAAGTGGATACGCCAATCCCCTCCATCTATTTGGCACGACATGCCACGGCACGAGAGCAACCATGTCCACCCTACAGATGAAACCCATGAATGGACGACCAAGCTCTCGGCACAATCCTGCTTCTGCCCCTCGTCTCTCCCGCCGTTTCGAGTCTCAGCGCTATTTCATACACTCACCCTTCCGCATAGACCGGAGTTGATTAGTGCCGATCCACCGATGATGGATCTAAGCTCGACTTCCCCCCCCGAATTGCGTCGTTCAAGCACTGGCACGCTCGCGATGGAGCCCTCCTCCAGCGACCTGCTTTTCGACTTCGTGGCTTTGGCCCCCTGATCCATCAGAGGCTCCTTGCCAGCATAGAGATAGCGTAGACGTCTTCTGCCTGTGGCGTCCGTCTCCCAAGCCTGCGCCACTCCCGAGTGAAGCAGCAGCACGCGATCCAAAATATCCCCATTATGAACTAGGATAGTGCCTGGCTCTGCAATGTGCCAACGGCACATGTGCATCAGGGAGAAGAACTCGCGAGGCGTCACACCATATGGTGCGAAAACGTTCTGAAACCTGCGGAGCAATGTGGTCGTTGGGATTTCGGATCCTGAGCACGGCCGTGACCATGGAGCAGAGAGGCAGATGGAGTGGCGTTGAGGCTCTTCGTGCAGGATATACTCACAACGCAAGCTCGTCCTCATCGAAGTAAACCTGCTTGCGGTCCTCGAGAAATAAGAGAGGGAGCATACCGATGAGACAGCCGGTCGTCATCCCCACTACGTTCGCTGCCAATTTTACACGGCGTGTGATGAGCAGCTGCGCTTGGGCGGCAGTGATTGGCGGAGAGCGCACGCCGAAACGGGCTGCAAGCGCCTCGATGTAATCGCCTATCCAGAGGCCCGCAACATCCGAGATGGTATTACCAAAGCCTGCCGCTGCGAGCGTCGACCACCCTAGCTTCTCGCCCAGGGTAAGATCGATCTGGTCGCCCGCGAGGATCATGATGCCGTTGTCAGCAATGCCAAACCCAACGAATGGGATGGCACTCGCGAGAGCGAGTTTGGCGAGCTGCACGCGGCAGGGCGGGACGGCGCTGCACCCAACCGTGCAGAGCGGCCTGCTCCACCAACCACCGCGCATCCGCCCCGCTAGTGCGCGTCGCGCGAGCAGCATCGTGCAGACGGGCGAGGTGCCGGCCGGCGCCTCCTTCAGGCTCGCCCCCCGCCTGGTGCGACAGCTCTCCCTCACTCTTGCTCAGCGTGTAGATGATGTCCATAGAGTCTACTACTACTACTAGTACTTTAGAGGCATGAGATTCGTGAAGGGGCCCGCGACGTTCCCCATGGCTCCCACGGCCAAGCCCAAACCTCCCTCGCGCCCAGAGATGGCCAAACGGCACTACACTGTGCAGGCGCGCGATGCCCGCGCCCTCGAGCGAGCACGCGCGCTCGAGGACGTCCAAATGGCGGTGGCCTACTGCCGCGAGCATAGCGTCGGCGCCAAAGCCAAAGCCGCCGTTGCCACGGGACTGTTCCCTCTGGCAACACGGCACAAGGTAACCACCGCGCTTGCAAAGGCGGCGGAGGGAAAAGCAACAGCGAGAGACTCCAACCAACAGATCCTCACCAACAACGAGCGGTTGAAACTTGCTCAGTGGATGCCGTCCCGTGCTGACTCCCACGAGCCCCAAAACAGACACCAGATCTCTCGTAAGGTTTGCGAGATGCTCGGCGAGCGGCACCTCTCCCCCGCGGCGCCGGGGCAGCGGTCCTCGGGAATACCGAAGGGGGGGCCTCGCAAGCGGCGTGTGGCGTGTGGCCGCTCTGGCGAGGGTCTACGCGGCCACGCGGCCAGGAGTCCTAGAAGGCCAGCAAGCAGCAGGCAACCCTTTCGCCATGCTGAGGCGGTGCCGCGCGTGATGGGCCAGCCCGTTATGCGCAGCACCGTCATTTTGATGGCTTGCTGCCAGCCGTGCACTGCATGCGCGCGAGAGGCTGGCAGGCTGGCAATAGATGCCAGCAGGGGCGAGTTGGAGGGCGCAGGCGACGCGGTGCGCCCGCGCAGGGCTTTGTACTGCCTGCCCGGGGGTAACCGTGCCCGGGGAATGCAGGCGGAGGTCACGAGCGCGAAAACATTTTCGGGCCTGTGTGTTGAAATGGAAATGGCATTAAATGGCGTCGAAAATATGTGCATATTTCTCATTAGATTATGCCTAATATACCTACTATCTCGAGGATTGGGTGCTACGTGCTACGACGCACATTCGACCGGAGGGGCGTGGGCGCGTTTGCCTGCAAATAAAGTAGAATTAAATAAAACTATTGACTATGGATTGACATCTATCTGGCCGCACTTACCAGACTACGAACCCTTACGCACTATCACTCACGAGCACGAGCAGACTCACACTAGAACACTAGCTAGATATAGGAGACAGGCCAAGCACGTGTGTGAGTGAAGCACAACAAACATACGAGCACAATGTCGACCATTTACACGCGTCCTGAAAGACGCACCCGTACTGAGCCTACGCCTCACGTCACGCTGCCTCGTGGCTCGCGCCTTCGGCGATTCTTGCGAGGGGGTTTCCGGGGTTGCAGGAACTTCGACAGGGAGTAGACGTTGCCCCGAGTCCGAGATCATGTTGTGCTTCTTGGTGGCGATGTGGCTGCCGCGGGGATGCCTGCGAAATGCAGAACAAGATGGTTAGGTGTTAGCTACGAGGAGCGCGAGGCACAAGGCTGCTGGGGCAGCAGACAGGGCTGGAGTGGGGCACAGCGATACAGCGATCGCACCTTAGCGTGTCGAGGCGCGATGGCTTTGCGCCCCCCTGAATGCGATGCACTGCCGCCCACGCTGCGCAACAAATCGCTGCTGCGCCGCCGGCCCTCCTCCCACGCCGCACAGGCCTCTGCCTGCGCCAGCTCCGCCTCGCCACACTGCCACCTGTGGAGCAGCTGCAGAAGGCGGTCACGATGCTGGGGCAGGCGTAGGGCGGACTGGGTGAACGCAAGGGCGGCCATCATGGGCTCGCTCGGGCGCGGGCGGGCGGCCGCACAGGCGGCGATCGCTCCGGAACTGCCGCACTCGCGCGACGGCCAGCCCGCGCAGAGCGGCATTGTCATGCGCGGTGGGGTCCATGTCCATGGGCAGGGCCAGGAGGGGGTGGGGGGTGGGGGGTGGGGCAAGGAGCAAGGAGTGGCCAGCGCGCAGCGCAGAGCAGCAGAGTGAGTGGCGTCTTTTTACCTTTTCTCATATGTATTGTATTCCGCGCGGGGGGAAGCATCGAGAGGCCCCGCTTCCGCGCGGGGGGAAGGATCGGGAGGCCCCGCTTCCGCGCGGGGGAACGGTGCCCCCCTGGCGATATTCGGACAGACAGACCCGGTTCTTGCACCCTAAAGAAAAAGAAGCAAAAAGAAAACGGGTGCTACGCACGGGACTCCCTCTGGGCGGTAAACACGCCCCTCCGGTCGTGATTACCAGGGAGTACCCTAAGATCGCATGATAAAACCTCAATCTTGACTTGGTGAATTTGCACGCCTTAGAGGTTAAAAGCCCTGTTTGACCGCCCCACCAAATACGGGAAAGACGTATTTCCCATGTAAAGAGAGTCGAAGCCGTTGAGTCGCTGCAAACCCCTCCGATTCTGTAC